>JAUJYZ010000279.1:155000-187923 GCA_033675265.1 Actinostola sp. cb2023 | reverse complement strand
TGGATCAAGCAGATACACAGGTAAATAGAAACTAGTCAATAACGAGATTTACTGTAATAAATAGAAACTAGTCAATACCATATTTACTGTACTTAGTAAACCAGTGGATCAAGCAGATACACAGGTAACTAGAAACTAGTCAATACCATATTAGTTACTGTACTTAGTAAACCAGTGGAGCAAGCAGATACACAGGTAACTATAAACTAGTCCAATACCATATTTACTGTACTTTAGTAAACCAGTGGATCAAGCAGATACACAGGTAAATAGAAACTAGTCAATACCATATTTACTGTACTTAGTAAACCAGTGGATCAAGCAGATACACAGGTAACTAGAAACTAGTCAATACCATATTTACTGTACTTAGTAAACCAGTGGATCAAGCAGATACACAGGTAAATAGAAACTAGTCAATACCATATTTACTGTACTTAGTAAACCAGTGGATCAAGCAGATACACAGGTAAAACTAGAAACTAGTCAATACCATATTTTACTGTACTTAGTAAACCAGTGGATCAAGCAGATACACAGGTAAATAGAAACTAGTCAATACCATATTTACTGTACTTAGTAAACCAGTGGATCAAGCAGATACACAGGTAAATAGAAACTAGTCAATACCATATTTACTGTACTTAGTAAACCAGTGGATCAAGCAGATACACAGGTAAATAGAAACTAGTCAATACCATATTTACTGTACTTAGTAAACCAGTGGATCAAGCAGATACACAGGTAAATAGAAACTAGTCAATACCATATTTACTGTACTTAGTAAACCAGTGGATCAAGCAGATACACAGGTAAATAGAAACTAGTCAATACCATATTTACTGTACTTAGTAAACCAGTGGATCAAGCAGATACACAGGTAAATAGAAACTAGTCAATACCATATTTACTGTACTTAGTAAACCAGTGGATCAAGCAGATACACAGGTAAATAGAAACTAGTCAATACCATATTTACTGTACTTAGTAAACCAGTGGATCAAGCAGATACACAGGTAAATAGAAACTAGTCAATACCATATTTACTGTACTTAGTAAACCAGTGGATCAAGCAGATACACAGGTAAATAGAAACTAGTCAATACCATATTTACTGTACTTAGTAAACCAGTGGATCAAGCAGATACACAGGTAAATAGAAACTAGTCAATACCATATTTACTGTACTTAGTAAACCAGTGGATCAAGCAGATACACAGGTAAATAGAAACTAGTCAATACCATATTTACTGTACTTAGTAAACCAGTGGATCAAGCAGATACACAGGTAAATAGAAACTAGTCAATACCATATTTACTGTACTTAGTAAAACCAGTGGATCAAGCAGATACACAGGTAAATAGAAACTAGTCAATACCATATTTACTGTACTTAGTAAACCAGTGGATCAAGCAGATACACAGGTAAATAGAAACTAGTCAATACCATATTTACTGTACTTAGTAAACCAGTGGATCAAGCAGATACACAGGTAAATAGAAACTAGTCAATACCATATTTACTGTACTTAGTAAACCAGTGGATCAAGCAGATACACAGGTAAATAGAAACTAGTCAATACCATATTTACTGTACTTAGTAAACCAGTGGATCAAGCAGATACACAGGTAAATAGAAACTAGTCAATACCATATTTACTGTACTTAGTAAACCAGTGGATCAAGCAGATACACAGGTAAATAGAAACTAGTCAATACCATATTTACTGTACTTAGTAAACCAGTGGATCAAGCAGATACACAGGTAAATAGAAACTAGTCAATACCATATTTACTGTACTTAGTAAACCAGTGGATCAAGCAGATACACAGGTAAATAGAAACTAGTCAATACCATATTTACTGTACTTAGTAAACCAGTGGATCAAGCAGATACACAGGTAAATAGAAACTAGTCAATACCATATTTACTGTACTTAGTAAACCAGTGGATCAAGCAGATACACAGGTAAATAGAAACTAGTCAATACCATATTTACTGTACTTAGTAAACCAGTGGATCAAGCAGATACACAGGTAAATAGAAACTAGTCAATACCATATTTACTGTACTTAGTAAACCAGTGGATCAAGCAGATACCAGGTAAATAGAAACTCAAGCCATATACACAGGTTAGTAAACCAGAAAGATACTAGGTCAAGAAACTACCATATTTACTGTACTTAGTAAACCAGTGGATCAAGCAGATACACAGGTAAATAGAAACTAGTCAATACCATATTTACTGTACTTAGTAAACCAGTGGATCAAGCAGATACACAGGTAAATAGAAACTAGTCAATACCATATTTACTGTACTTAGTAAACCAGTGGATCAAGCAGATACACAGGTAAATAGAAACTAGTCAATACCATATTTACTGTACTTAGTAAACCAGTGGATCAAGCAGATACACAGGTAAATAGAAACTAGTCAATACCATATTTACTGTACTTAGTAAACCAGTGGATCAAGCAGATACACAGGTAAATAGAAACTAGTCAATACCATATTTACTGTACTTAGTAAACCAGTGGATCAAGCAGATACACAGGTAAATAGAAACTAGTCAATACCATATTTACTGTACTTAGTAAACCAGTGGATCAAGCAGATACACAGGTAAATAGAAACTAGTCAATACCATATTTACTGTACTTAGTAAACCAGTGGATCAAGCAGATACACAGGTAAATAGAAACTAGTCAATACCATATTTACTGTACTTAGTAAACCAGTGGATCAAGCAGATACACAGGTAAATAGAAACTAGTCAATACCATATTTACTGTACTTAGTAAACCAGTGGATCAAGCAGATACACAGGTAAATAGAAACTAGTCAATACCATATTTACTGTACTTAGTAAACCAGTGGATCAAGCAGATACACAGGTAAATAGAAACTAGTCAATACCATATTTACTGTACTTAGTAAACCAGTGGATCAAGCAGATACACAGGTAAATAGAAACTAGTCAATACCATATTTACTGTACTTAGTAAACCAGTGGATCAAGCAGATACACAGGTAAATAGAAACTAGTCAATACCATATTTACTGTACTTAGTAAACCAGTGGATCAAGCAGATACACAGGTAAATAGAAACTAGTCAATACCATATTTACTGTACTTAGTAAACCAGTGGATCAAGCAGATACACAGGTAAATAGAAACTAGTCAATACCATATTTACTGTACTTAGTAAACCAGTGGATCAAGCAGATACACAGGTAAATAGAAACTAGTCAATACCATATTTACTGTACTTAGTAAACCAGTGGATCAAGCAGATACACAGGTAAATAGAAACTAGTCAATACCATATTTACTGTACTTAGTAAACCAGTGGATCAAGCAGATACACAGGTAAATAGAAACTAGTCAATACCATATTTACTGTACTTAGTAAACCAGTGGATCAAGCAGATACACAGGTAAATAGAAACTAGTCAATACCATATTTACTGTACTTAGTAAACCAGTGGATCAAGCAGATACACAGGTAACTAGAAACTAGTCAATACCATATTTACTGTACTTAGTAAACCAGTGGATCAAGCAGATACACAGGTAAATAGAAACTAGTCAATACCATATTTACTGTACTTAGTAAACCAGTGGATCAAGCAGATACACAGGTAAATAGAAACTAGTCAATACCATATTTACTGTACTTAGTAAACCAGTGGATCAAGCAGATACACAGGTAAATAGAAACTAGTCAATACCATATTTACTGTACTTAGTAAACCAGTGGATCAAGCAGATACACAGGTAAATAGAAACTAGTCAATACCATATTTACTGTACTTAGTAAACCAGTGGATCAAGCAGATACACAGGTAAATAGAAACTAGTCAATACCATATTTACTGTACTTAGTAAACCAGTGGATCAAGCAGATACACAGGTAAATAGAAACTAGTCAATACCATATTTACTGTACTTAGTAAACCAGTGGATCAAGCAGATACACAGGTAAATAGAAACTAGTCAATACCATATTTACTGTACTTAGTAAACCAGTGGATCAAGCAGATACACAGGTAAATAGAAACTAGTCAATACCATATTTACTGTACTTAGTAAACCAGTGGATCAAGCAGATACACAGGTAAATAGAAACTAGTCAATACCATATTTACTGTACTTAGTAAACCAGTGGATCAAGCAGATACACAGGTAAATAGAAACTAGTCAATACCATATTTACTGTACTTAGTAAACCAGTGGATCAAGCAGATACACAGGTAAATAGAAACTAGTCAATACCATATTTACTGTACTTAGTAAACCAGTGGATCAAGCAGATACACAGGTAAATAGAAACTAGTCAATACCATATTTACTGTACTTAGTAAACCAGTGGATCAAGCAGATACACAGGTAAATAGAAACTAGTCAATACCATATTTACTGTACTTAGTAAACCAGTGGATCAAGCAGATACACAGGTAAATAGAAACTAGTCAATACCATATTTACTGTACTTAGTAAACCAGTGGATCAAGCAGATACACAGGTAAATAGAAACTAGTCAATACCATATTTACTGTACTTAGTAAACCAGTGGATCAAGCAGATACACAGGTAAATAGAAACTAGTCAATACCATATTTACTGTACTTAGTAAACCAGTGGATCAAGCAGATACACAGGTAAATAGAAACTAGTCAATACCATATTTACTGTACTTAGTAAACCAGTGGATCAAGCAGATACACAGGTAAATAGAAACTAGTCAATACCATATTTACTGTACTTAGTAAACCAGTGGATCAAGCAGATACACAGGTAAATAGAAACTAGTCAATACCATATTTACTGTACTTAGTAAACCAGTGGATCAAGCAGATACACAGGTAAATAGAAACTAGTCAATACCATATTTACTGTACTTAGTAAACCAGTGGATCAAGCAGATACACAGGTAAATAGAAACTAGAAATACCATAGTCAATACCATAAATATACTGTACTTAGTAAACCAGTGGATCAAGCAGATACACAGGTAAATAGAAACTAGTCAATACCATATTTACTGTACTTAGTAAACCAGTGGATCAAGCAGATACACAGGTAAATAGAAACTAGTCAATACCATATTTACTGTACTTAGTAAACCAGTGGATCAAGCAGATACACAGGTAAATAGAAACTAGTCAATACCATATTTACTGTACTTAGTAAACCAGTGGATCAAGCAGATACACAGGTAAATAGAAACTAGTCAATACCATATTTACTGTACTTAGTAAACCAGTGGATCAAGCAGATACACAGGTAAATAGAAACTAGTCAATACCATATTTACTGTACTTAGTAAACCAGTGGATCAAGCAGATACACAGGTAAATAGAAACTAGTCAATACCATATTTACTGTACTTAGTAAACCAGTGGATCAAGCAGATACACAGGTAAATAGAAACTAGTCAATACCATATTTACTGTACTTAGTAAACCAGTGGATCAAGCAGATACACAGGTAAATAGAAACTAGTCAATACCATATTTACTGTACTTAGTAAACCAGTGGATCAAGCAGATACACAGGTAAATAGAAACTAGTCAATACCATATTTACTGTACTTAGTAAACCAGTGGATCAAGCAGATACACAGGTAAATAGAAACTAGTCAATACCATATTTACTGTACTTAGTAAACCAGTGGATCAAGCAGATACACAGGTAAATAGAAACTAGTCAATACCATATTTACTGTACTTAGTAAACCAGTGGATCAAGCAGATACACAGGTAAATAGAAACTAGTCAATACCATATTTACTGTACTTAGTAAACCAGTGGATCAAGCAGATACACAGGTAAATAGAAACTAGTCAATACCATATTTACTGTACTTAGTAAACCAGTGGATCAAGCAGATACACAGGTAACTAGAAACTAGTCAATACCATATTTACTGTACTTAGTAAACCAGTGGATCAAGCAGATACACAGGTAAATAGAAACTAGTCAATACCATATTTACTGTACTTAGTAAACCAGTGGATCAAGCAGATACACAGGTAACTAGAAAACTAGTCAATACCATATTTACTGTACTTAGTAAACCAGTGGATCAAGCAGATACACAGGTAAATAGAAACTAGTCAATACCATATTTACTGTACTTAGTAAACCAGTGGATCAAGCAGATACACAGGTAAATAGAAACTAGTCAATACCATATTTACTGTACTTAGTAAACCAGTGGATCAAGCAGATACACAGGTAAATAGAAACTAGTCAATACCATATTTACTGTACTTAGTAAACCAGTGGATCAAGCAGATACACAGGTAAATAGAAACTAGTCAATACCATATTTACTGTACTTAGTAAACCAGTGGATCAAGCAGATACACAGGTAAATAGAAACTAGTCAATACCATATTTACTGTACTTAGTAAACCAGTGGATCAAGCAGATACACAGGTAAATAGAAACTAGTCAATACCATATTTACTGTACTTAGTAAACCAGTGGATCAAGCAGATACACAGGTAAATAGAAACTAGTCAATACCATATTTACTGTACTTAGTAAACCAGTGGATCAAGCAGATACACAGGTAAATAGAAACTAGTCAATACCATATTTACTGTACTTAGTAAACCAGTGGATCAAGCAGATACACAGGTAAATAGAAACTAGTCAATACCATATTTACTGTACTTAGTAAACCAGTGGATCAAGCAGATACACAGGTAAATAGAAACTAGTCAATACCATATTTACTGTACTTAGTAAACCAGTGGATCAAGCAGATACACAGGTAAATAGAAACTAGTCAATACCATATTTACTGTACTTAGTAAACCAGTGGATCAAGCAGATACACAGGTAAATAGAAACTAGTCAATACCATATTTACTGTACTTAGTAAACCAGTGGATCAAGCAGATACACAGGTAAATAGAAACTAGTCAATACCATATTTTACTGTACTTAGTAAACCAGTGGATCAAGCAGATACACAGGTAAATAGAAACTAGTCAATACCATATTTACTGTACTTAGTAAACCAGTGGATCAAGCAGATACACAGGTAAATAGAAACTAGTCAATACCATATTTACTGTACTTAGTAAACCAGTGGATCAAGCAGATACACAGGTAAATAGAAACTAGTCAATACCATATTTACTGTACTTAGTAAACCAGTGGATCAAGCAGATACACAGGTAAATAGAAACTAGTCAATACCATATTTACTGTACTTAGTAAACCAGTGGATCAAGCAGATACACAGGTAAATAGAAACTAGTCAATACCATATTTACTGTACTTAGTAAACCAGTGGATCAAGCAGATACACAGGTAAATAGAAACTAGTCAATACCATATTTACTGTACTTAGTAAACCAGTGGATCAAGCAGATACACAGGTAAATAGAAACTAGTCAATACCATATTTACTGTACTTAGTAAACCAGTGGATCAAGCAGATACACAGGTAAATAGAAACTAGTCAATACCATATTTACTGTACTTAGTAAACCAGTGGATCAAGCAGATACACAGGTAAATAGAAACTAGTCAATACCATATTTACTGTACTTAGTAAACCAGTGGATCAAGCAGATACACAGGTAAATAGAAACTAGTCAATACCATATTTACTGTACTTAGTAAACCAGTGGATCAAGCAGATACACAGGTAAATAGAAACTAGTCAATACCATATTTACTGTACTTAGTAAACCAGTGGATCAAGCAGATACACAGGTAAATAGAAACTAGTCAATACCATATTTACTGTACTTAGTAAACCAGTGGATCAAGCAGATACACAGGTAAATAGAAACTAGTCAATACCATATTTACTGTACTTAGTAAACCAGTGGATCAAGCAGATACACAGGTAAATAGAAACTAGTCAATACCATATTTACTGTACTTAGTAAACCAGTGGATCAAGCAGATACACAGGTAAATAGAAACTAGTCAATACCATATTTACTGTACTTAGTAAACCAGTGGATCAAGCAGATACACAGGTAAATAGAAACTAGTCAATACCATATTTACTGTACTTAGTAAACCAGTGGATCAAGCAGATACACAGGTAAATAGAAACTAGTCAATACCATATTTACTGTACTTAGTAAACCAGTGGATCAAGCAGATACACAGGTAAATAGAAACTAGTCAATACCATATTTACTGTACTTAGTAAACCAGTGGATCAAGCAGATACACAGGTAAATAGAAACTAGTCAATACCATATTTACTGTACTTAGTAAACCAGTGGATCAAGCAGATACACAGGTAAATAGAAACTAGTCAATACCATATTTACTGTACTTAGTAAACCAGTGGATCAAGCAGATACACAGGTAAATAGAAACTAGTCAATACCATATTTACTGTACTTAGTAAACCAGTGGATCAAGCAGATACACAGGTAAATAGAAACTAGTCAATACCATATTTACTGTACTTAGTAAACCAGTGGATCAAGCAGATACACAGGTAAATAGAAACTAGTCAATACCATATTTACTGTACTTAGTAAACCAGTGGATCAAGCAGATACACAGGTAAATAGAAACTAGTCAATACCATATTTACTGTACTTAGTAAACCAGTGGATCAAGCAGATACACAGGTAAATAGAAACTAGTCAATACCATATTTACTGTACTTAGTAAACCAGTGGATCAAGCAGATACACAGGTAAATAGAAACTAGTCAATACCATATTTACTGTACTTAGTAAACCAGTGGATCAAGCAGATACACAGGTAAATAGAAACTAGTCAATACCATATTTACTGTACTTAGTAAACCAGTGGATCAAGCAGATACACAGGTAAATAGAAACTAGTCAATACCATATTTACTGTACTTAGTAAACCAGTGGATCAAGCAGATACACAGGTAAATAGAAACTAGTCAATACCATATTTACTGTACTTAGTAAACCAGTGGATCAGCAGATACACAGGTAAATAGAAACTAGTCAATACCATATTTACTGTACTTAGTAAACCAGTGGATCAAGCAGATACACAGGTAAATAGAAACTAGTCAATACCATATTTACTGTACTTAGTAAACCAGTGGATCAAGCAGATACACAGGTAAATAGAAACTAGTCAATACCATATTTACTGTACTTAGTAAACCAGTGGATCAAGCAGATACACAGGTAAATAGAAACTAGTCAATACCATATTTACTGTACTTAGTAAACCAGTGGATCAAGCAGATACACAGGTAAATAGAAACTAGTCAATACCATATTTACTGTACTTAGTAAACCAGTGGATCAAGCAGATACACAGGTAAATAGAAACTAGTCAATACCATATTTACTGTACTTAGTAAACCAGTGGATCAAGCAGATACACAGGTAATAGAAACTAGTCAATACCATATTTACTGTACTTAGTAAACCAGTGGATCAAGCAGATACACAGGTAAATAGAAACTAGTCAATACCATATTTACTGTACTTAGTAAACCAGTGGATCAAGCAGATACACAGGTAAATAGAAACTAGTCAATACCATATTTACTGTACTTAGTAAACCAGTGGATCAAGCAGATACACAGGTAAATAGAAACTAGTCAATACCATATTTACTGTACTTAGTAAACCAGTGGATCAAGCAGATACACAGGTAAATAGAAACTAGTCAATACCATATTTACTGTACTTAGTAAACCAGTGGATCAAGCAGATACACAGGTAAATAGAAACTAGTCAATACCATATTTACTGTACTTAGTAAACCAGTGGATCAAGCAGATACACAGGTAAATAGAAACTAGTCAATACCATATTTACTGTACTTAGTAAACCAGTGGATCAAGCAGATACACAGGTAAATAGAAACTAGTCAATACCATATTTACTGTACTTAGTAAACCAGTGGATCAAGCAGATACACAGGTAAATAGAAACTAGTCAATACCATATTTACTGTACTTAGTAAACCAGTGGATCAAGCAGATACACAGGTAAATAGAAACTAGTCAATACCATATTTACTGTACTTAGTAAACCAGTGGATCAAGCAGATACACAGGTAAATAGAAACTAGTCAATACCATATTTACTGTACTTAGTAAACCAGTGGATCAAGCAGATACACAGGTAAATAGAAACTAGTCAATACCATATTTACTGTACTTAGTAAACCAGTGGATCAAGCAGATACACAGGTAAATAGAAACTAGTCAATACCATATTTACTGTACTTAGTAAACCAGTGGATCAAGCAGATACACAGGTAAATAGAAACTAGTCAATACCATATTTACTGTACTTAGTAAACCAGTGGATCAAGCAGATACACAGGTAAATAGAAACTAGTCAATACCATATTTACTGTACTTAGTAAACCAGTGGATCAAGCAGATACACAGGTAAATAGAAACTAGTCAATACCATATTTACTGTACTTAGTAAACCAGTGGATCAAGCAGATACACAGGTAAATAGAAACTAGTCAATACCATATTTACTGTACTTAGTAAACCAGTGGATCAAGCAGATACACAGGTAAATAGAAACTAGTCAATACCATATTTACTGTACTTAGTAAACCAGTGGATCAAGCAGATACACAGGTAAATAGAAACTAGTCAATACCATATTTACTGTACTTAGTAAACCAGTGGATCAAGCAGATACACAGGTAAATAGAAACTAGTCAATACCATATTTACTGTACTTAGTAAACCAGTGGATCAAGCAGATACACAGGTAAATAGAAACTAGTCAATACCATATTTACTGTACTTAGTAAACCAGTGGATCAAGCAGATACACAGGTAAATAGAAACTAGTCAATACCATATTTACTGTACTTAGTAAACCAGTGGATCAAGCAGATACACAGGTAAATAGAAACTAGTCAATACCATATTTACTGTACTTAGTAAACCAGTGGATCAAGCAGATACACAGGTAAATAGAAACTAGTCAATACCATATTTACTGTACTTAGTAAACCAGTGGATCAAGCAGATACACAGGTAAATAGAAACTAGTCAATACCATATTTACTGTACTTAGTAAACCAGTGGATCAAGCAGATACACAGGTAAATAGAAACTAGTCAATACCATATTTACTGTACTTAGTAAACCAGTGGATCAAGCAGATACACAGGTAAATAGAAACTAGTCAATACCATATTTACTGTACTTAGTAAACCAGTGGATCAAGCAGATACACAGGTAAATAGAAACTAGTCAATACCATATTTACTGTACTTAGTAAACCAGTGGATCAAGCAGATACACAGGTAAATAGAAACTAGTCAATACCATATTTACTGTACTTAGTAAACCAGTGGATCAAGCAGATACACAGGTAAATAGAAACTAGTCAATACCATATTTACTGTACTTAGTAAACCAGTGGATCAAGCAGATACACAGGTAAATAGAAACTAGTCAATACCATATTTACTGTACTTAGTAAACCAGTGGATCAAGCAGATACACAGGTAAATAGAAACTAGTCAATACCATATTTACTGTACTTAGTAAACCAGTGGATCAAGCAGATACACAGGTAAATAGAAACTAGTCAATACCATATTTACTGTACTTAGTAAACCAGTGGATCAAGCAGATACACAGGTAAATAGAAACTAGTCAATACCATATTTACTGTACTTAGTAAACCAGTGGATCAAGCAGATACACAGGTAAATAGAAACTAGTCAATACCATATTTACTGTACTTAGTAAACCAGTGGATCAAGCAGATACACAGGTAAATAGAAACTAGTCAATACCATATTTACTGTACTTAGTAAACCAGTGGATCAAGCAGATACACAGGTAAATAGAAACTAGTCAATACCATATTTACTGTACTTAGTAAACCAGTGGATCAAGCAGATACACAGGTAAATAGAAACTAGTCAATACCATATTTACTGTACTTAGTAAACCAGTGGATCAAGCAGATACACAGGTAAATAGAAACTAGTCAATACCATATTTACTGTACTTAGTAAACCAGTGGATCAAGCAGATACACAGGTAAATAGAAACTAGTCAATACCATATTTACTGTACTTAGTAAACCAGTGGATCAAGCAGATACACAGGTAAATAGAAACTAGTCAATACCATATTTACTGTACTTAGTAAACCAGTGGATCAAGCAGATACACAGGTAAATAGAAACTAGTCAATACCATATTTACTGTACTTAGTAAACCAGTGGATCAAGCAGATACACAGGTAAATAGAAACTAGTCAATACCATATTTACTGTACTTAGTAAACCAGTGGATCAAGCAGATACACAGGTAAATAGAAACTAGTCAATACCATATTTACTGTACTTAGTAAACCAGTGGATCAAGCAGATACACAGGTAAATAGAAACTAGTCAATACCATATTTACTGTACTTAGTAAACCAGTGGATCAAGCAGATACACAGGTAAATAGAAACTAGTCAATACCATATTTACTGTACTTAGTAAACCAGTGGATCAAGCAGATACACAGGTAAATAGAAACTAGTCAATACCATATTTACTGTACTTAGTAAACCAGTGGATCAAGCAGATACACAGGTAAATAGAAACTAGTCAATACCATATTTACTGTACTTAGTAAACCAGTGGATCAAGCAGATACACAGGTAAATAGAAACTAGTCAATACCATATTTACTGTACTTAGTAAACCAGTGGATCAAGCAGATACACAGGTAAAACTAGAAACTAGTCAATACCATATTTACTGTACTTAGTAAACCAGTGGATCAAGCAGATACACAGGTAAATAGAAACTAGTCAATACCATATTTACTGTACTTAGTAAACCAGTGGATCAAGCAGATACACAGGTAAATAGAAACTAGTCAATACCATATTTACTGTACTTAGTAAACCAGTGGATCAAGCAGATACACAGGTAAATAGAAACTAGTCAATACCATATTTACTGTACTTAGTAAACCAGTGGATCAAGCAGATACACAGGTAAATAGAAACTAGTCAATACCATATTTACTGTACTTAGTAAACCAGTGGATCAAGCAGATACACAGGTAAATAGAAACTAGTCAATACCATATTTACTGTACTTAGTAAACCAGTGGATCAAGCAGATACACAGGTAAATAGAAACTAGTCAATACCATATTTACTGTACTTAGTAAACCAGTGGATCAAGCAGATACACAGGTAAATAGAAACTAGTCAATACCATATTTACTGTACTTAGTAAACCAGTGGATCAAGCAGATACACAGGTAAATAGAAACTAGTCAATACCATATTTACTGTACTTAGTAAACCAGTGGATCAAGCAGATACACAGGTAAATAGAAACTAGTCAATACCATATTTACTGTACTTAGTAAACCAGTGGATCAAGCAGATACACAGGTAAATAGAAACTAGTCAATACCATATTTACTGTACTTAGTAAACCAGTGGATCAAGCAGATACACAGGTAAATAGAAAAACTAGTCAATACCATATTTACTGTACTTAGTAAACCAGTGGATCAAGCAGATACACAGGTAAATAGAAACTAGTCAATACCATATTTACTGTACTTAGTAAACCAGTGGATCAAGCAGATACACAGGTAAATAGAAACTAGTCAATACCATATTTACTGTACTTAGTAAACCAGTGGATCAAGCAGATACACAGGTAAATAGAAACTAGTCAATACCATATTTACTGTACTTAGTAAACCAGTGGATCAAGCAGATACACAGGTAAATAGAAACTAGTCAATACCATATTTACTGTACTTAGTAAACCAGTGGATCAAGCAGATACACAGGTAAATAGAAACTAGTCAATACCATATTTACTGTACTTAGTAAACCAGTGGATCAAGCAGATACACAGGTAAATAGAAACTAGTCAATACCATATTTACTGTACTTAGTAAACCAGTGGATCAAGCAGATACACAGGTAAATAGAAACTAGTCAATACCATATTTACTGTACTTAGTAAACCAGTGGATCAAGCAGATACACAGGTAAATAGAAACTAGTCAATACCATATTTACTGTACTTAGTAAACCAGTGGATCAAGCAGATACACAGGTAAATAGAAACTAGTCAATACCATATTTACTGTACTTAGTAAACCAGTGGATCAAGCAGATACACAGGTAAATAGAAACTAGTCAATACCATATTTACTGTACTTAGTAAACCAGTGGATCAAGCAGATACACAGGTAAATAGAAACTAGTCAATACCATATTTACTGTACTTAGTAAACCAGTGGATCAAGCAGATACACAGGTAAATAGAAACTAGTCAATACCATATTTACTGTACTTAGTAAACCAGTGGATCAAGCAGATACACAGGTAAATAGAAACTAGTCAATACCATATTTACTGTACTTAGTAAACCAGTGGATCAAGCAGATACACAGGTAAATAGAAACTAGTCAATACCATATTTACTGTACTTAGTAAACCAGTGGATCAAGCAGATACACAGGTAAATAGAAACTAGTCAATACCATATTTACTGTACTTAGTAAACCAGTGGATCAAGCAGATACACAGGTAAATAGAAACTAGTCAATACCATATTTACTGTACTTAGTAAACCAGTGGATCAAGCAGATACACAGGTAAATAGAAACTAGTCAATACCATATTTACTGTACTTAGTAAACCAGTGGATCAAGCAGATACACAGGTAAATAGAAACTAGTCAATACCATATTTACTGTACTTAGTAAACCAGTGGATCAAGCAGATACACAGGTAAATAGAAACTAGTCAATACCATATTTACTGTACTTAGTAAACCAGTGGATCAAGCAGATACACAGGTAAATAGAAACTAGTCAATACCATATTTACTGTACTTAGTAAACCAGTGGATCAAGCAGATACACAGGTAAATAGAAACTAGTCAATACCATATTTACTGTACTTAGTAAACCAGTGGATCAAGCAGATACACAGGTAAATAGAAACTAGTCAATACCATATTTACTGTACTTAGTAAACCAGTGGATCAAGCAGATACACAGGTAAATAGAAACTAGTCAATACCATATTTACTGTACTTAGTAAACCAGTGGATCAAGCAGATACACAGGTAAATAGAAACTAGTCAATACCATATTTACTGTACTTAGTAAACCAGTGGATCAAGCAGATACACAGGTAAATAGAAACTAGTCAATACCATATTTACTGTACTTAGTAAACCAGTGGATCAAGCAGATACACAGGTAAATAGAAACTAGTCAATACCATATTTACTGTACTTAGTAAACCAGTGGATCAAGCAGATACACAGGTAAATAGAAACTAGTCAATACCATATTTACTGTACTTAGTAAACCAGTGGATCAAGCAGATACACAGGTAAATAGAAACTAGTCAATACCATATTTACTGTACTTAGTAAACCAGTGGATCAAGCAGATACACAGGTAAATAGAAACTAGTCAATACCATATTTACTGTACTTAGTAAACCAGTGGATCAAGCAGATACACAGGTACACAGGTAACTAGAAACTAGTCAATACCATATTTACTGTACTTAGTAAACCAGTGGATCAAGCAGATACACAGGTAAATAGAAACTAGTCAATACCATATTTACTGTACTTAGTAAACCAGTGGATCAAGCAGATACACAGGTAACTAGAAACTAGTCAATACCATATTTACTGTACTTAGTAAACCAGTGGATCAAGCAGATACACAGGTAAATAGAAACTAGTCAATACCATATTTACTGTACTTAGTAAACCAGTGGATCAAGCAGATACACAGGTAAATAGAAACTAGTCAATACCATATTTACTGTACTTAGTAAACCAGTGGATCAAGCAGATACACAGGTAAATAGAAACTAGTCAATACCATTTACTGTACTTAGTAAACCAGTGGATCAAGCAGATACACAGGTAAATAGAAACTAGTCAATACCATATTTACTGTACTTAGTAAACCAGTGGATCAAGCAGATACACAGGTAAATAGAAACTAGTCAATACCATATTTACTGTACTTAGTAAACCAGTGGATCAAGCAGATACACAGGTAAATAGAAACTAGTCAATACCATATTTACTGTACTTAGTAAACCAGTGGATCAAGCAGATACACAGGTAAATAGAAACTAGTCAATACCATATTTACTGTACTTAGTAAACCAGTGGATCAAGCAGATACACAGGTAAATAGAAACTAGTCAATACCATATTTACTGTACTTAGTAAACCAGTGGATCAAGCAGATACACAGGTAAATAGAAACTAGTCAATACCATATTTACTGTACTTAGTAAACCAGTGGATCAAGCAGATACACAGGTAAATAGAAACTAGTCAATACCATATTTACTGTACTTAGTAAACCAGTGGATCAAGCAGATACACAGGTAAATAGAAACTAGTCAATACCATATTTACTGTACTTAGTAAACCAGTGGATCAAGCAGATACACAGGTAAATAGAAACTAGTCAATACCATATTTACTGTACTTAGTAAACCAGTGGATCAAGCAGATACACAGGTAAATAGAAACTAGTCAATACCATATTTACTGTACTTAGTAAACCAGTGGATCAAGCAGATACACAGGTAAATAGAAACTAGTCAATACCATATTTACTGTACTTAGTAAACCAGTGGATCAAGCAGATACACAGGTAAATAGAAACTAGTCAATACCATATTTACTGTACTTAGTAAACCAGTGGATCAAGCAGATACACAGGTAAATAGAAACTAGTCAATACCATATTTACTGTACTTAGTAAACCAGTGGATCAAGCAGATACACAGGTAAATAGAAACTAGTCAATACCATATTTACTGTACTTAGTAAACCAGTGGATCAAGCAGATACACAGGTAAATAGAAACTAGTCAATACCATATTTACTGTACTTAGTAAACCAGTGGATCAAGCAGATACACAGGTAAATAGAAACTAGTCAATACCATATTTACTGTACTTAGTAAACCAGTGGATCAAGCAGATACACAGGTAACTAGAAACTAGTCAATACCATATTTACTGTACTTAGTAAACCAGTGGATCAAGCAGATACACAGGTAACTAGAAACTAGTCAATACCATATTTACTGTACTTAGTAAACCAGTGGATCAAGCAGATACACAGGTAAATAGAAACTAGTCAATACCATATTTACTGTACTTAGTAAACCAGTGGATCAAGCAGATACACAGGTAAATAGAAACTAGTCAATACCATATTTACTGTACTTAGTAAACCAGTGGATCAAGCAGATACACAGGTAAATAGAAACTAGTCAATACCATATTTACTGTACTTAGTAAACCAGTGGATCAAGCAGATACACAGGTAAATAGAAACTAGTCAATACCATATTTACTGTACTTAGTAAACCAGTGGATCAAGCAGATACACAGGTAACTAGAAACTAGCCAAATACCATATTTACTGTACTTAGTAAACCAGTGGATCAAGCAGATACACAGGTAAATAGAAACTAGTCAATACCATATTTACTGTACTTAGTAAACCAGTGGATCAAGCAGATACACAGGTAAATAGAAACTAGTCAATACCATATTTACTGTACTTAGTAAACCAGTGAATCAAGCAGATACACAGGTAACTAGAAACTAGTCAATACCATATTTACTGTACTTAGTAAACCAGTGGATCAAGCAGATACACAGGTAACTAGAAACTAGTCAATACCATATTTACTGTACTTAGTAAACCAGTGGATCAAGCAGATACACAGGTAAATAGAAACTAGTCAATACCATATTTACTGTACTTAGTAAACCAGTGAATCAAGCAGATACACAGGTAACTAGAAACTAGTCAATACCATATTTACTGTACTTAGTAAACCAGTGGATCAAGCAGATACACAGGTAAATAGAAACTAGTCAATACCATATTTACTGTACTTAGTAAACCAGTGGATCAAGCAGATACACAGGTAAATAGAAACTAGTCAATACCATATTTACTGTACTTAGTAAACCAGTGGATCAAGCAGATACACAGGTAAATAGAAACTAGTCAATACCATATTTACTGTACTTAGTAAACCAGTGGATCAAGCAGATACACAGGTAACTAGAAACTAGTCAATACCATATTTACTGTACTTAGTAAACCAGTGGATCAAGCAGATACACAGGTAAATAGAAACTAGTCAATACCATATTTACTGTACTTAGTAAACCAGTGGATCAAGCAGATACACAGGTAACTAGAAACTAGTCAATACCATATTTACTGTACTTAGTAAACCAGTGGATCAAGCAGATACACAGGTAACTAGAAACTAGTCAATACCATATTTACTGTACTTAGTAAACCAGTGGATCAAGCAGATACACAGGTAAATAGAAACTAGTCAATACCATATTTACTGTACTTAGTAAACCAGTGGATCAAGCAGATACACAGGTAACTAGAAACTAGTCAATACCATATTTACTGTACTTAGTAAACCAGTGGATCAAGCAGATACACAGGTAAATAGAAACTAGTCAATACCATATTTACTGTACTTAGTAAACCAGTGGATCAAGCAGATACACAGGTAACTAGAAACTAGTCAATACCATATTTACTGTACTTAGTAAACCAGTGGATCAAGCAGATACACAGGTAAATAGAAACTAGTCAATACCATATAATTTGACTGTACTTAGTAAAATCCAGTGGATCAAGCAGATACACAGGTAAATAGAAACTAGTCAATACCATATTTACTGTACTTAGTAAAACACAGTGGATCAAGCAGATACACAGGTAAATAATAATAATAATAATGTACTGCTGCTCGCGGCGCCTATCATTTGCAGCCTGAAAAAGTCCTCCATTGGCAGTAAAGCGCATTGGGACGATTGTGAAATGCGCTATACAAGAACGTCATACTGTATACAGCTATTTCAAAAAAGGTTGTCTGGTGTTTCATGCGTATTGCACATTGCGTATTGCACTTTGCGTATTGCATTGTGTATTCGATGATTGAAATGCATCTTAGGTGTATAAAACAGTCATGCTGCCACCATATATAGTGATTGGCTTCGATGCAAAGTTATTTGGTTTGTCGACATGTTGAGCTCAGTGAGTAGAAAAATGATTCTCAGTATAATCATATGCAAAACGCAATGTGCAATGCGCAATACTCATGAAGTACGAGACAACGTTTTTTGAAATAGCTGTATATACTTATTGACTGATCATGAGTAGGAGGGCCGGACGGGAAAATATTTGGCTTTAGTTCATGCCATATGGAACCAGCGCAGCGAGGTCTGTACAAATGACCAAAAGCCAAATATTTTCCCCTCTGGCCCGACCTAACTCAGTCATAAGCATTTTATCATATGAACCACAGTTTATTGTTACAAAAAGGGATGAAAGAACCCTGTAAAACAAATAAATATAGTGCACGGAAACAGATACAATAATTTTTAGGTTGGTCCAGATGGCTTTTTCCAGACCGGCTTATACATAAATGTATTACGCCATCACGTCTGGACCCATCACGTGACTTTTTCCAATGGTTTTATTAAGAGCGTGCGAGTCTGGAAATATGGATGATATGATAAACTAGCCTCTTGCCATGATTTCCAAGTTGAATTATTCGCTATTGTTTGCCACAATTTTTGTTTCAGGCAACAAAAGAAAAAGAATCGTTGAGGAGAAGTTATTTTCTATTTATCGCAACCATTGTCAACAATGATGTGTCTGAAATACTTACTAGGCAAGGTAGGTCTCTGGAATAGAAATACAGATTATGGACACTTCCGATAACTACATGTATGCTTACTCCCAAGGGATAATAATAATAATAATCAAAAATTTATATAGCGCTATTTCCTTATGTTCCACTCTATGTTGTACATGTATTTAACACTATCATCACACAACCATTGCCACCACATTCATCATCACCATCATCATCATCATCATTTGGACAGTGAAATGACCCTATTAAGATAATTACTGTTTCATTGACAGAGCCCCAGAATGTACAACAGGTTCTTCTTACTATAATCCAAGGAGCAGTAGAATACCCTGACCCTGTGGTAAGCATGTACATCCTACAGTTTGGTCAAATAGTTAGGTACATGTATAGATTACTGTGTCTTACCATCTTCACGTAATTGTAAAATGAAGTATTCAGTGTATAGTCAACTTTGGGCTGTTATTCTTGGTACAAACTGTTGCTCTCTAGCTAGTCTGCCATAAACAAAACAATTACAGGAAATCTGACAGTCATTCTTCTACAATGATGTACATGTAGATGTACATGTATGTGACCTGAATTGTCAAGACATATACTCTTCTCTTATTCAACAGGCTCAGAAGATATGTTTTAGTGTCTTACGTAAGCTTGTGGAGCTTTGGGGTAAATTTAAAGTTACAATTAATTGATTTAAAGTGTACATGAATTACATTTTTTTATTTTAAAAATCGATTACATATGAAGTGAATAGTGGGATGTTTCAGTATTTTGTGATTTGAGCTTCGAATTTTCGAGTTATAAAGGTTTGAAATCGTGATATGCTAATTTGGTGACGTCAGTTGATTTCTAATTTATTATACAAAAGCGCCATTGTGCAAATTATTGACATTTTTAATCTGGCAAAATGCTTTCTACAACTTTTATAAATGATGCTAAACTTTTTTTTTGTATTTCATAAAAGAGAACTGCTTGAAAAATGATAAATAAGTTACGGCAAAACAATCAACTGACGTCACTGAATTAGCATAACTCGCAAATGCGAAGCTCAAATCAAAAAAATACTGAAACATCCCACTATTCACTTCATATGTAATCGATTTTCAAAATAAAAAAATGTAATTCATGTACACTTTAAAGTATTACATGATTGTATGCTTGCTTGCTTGCTTGCTTGCTTGCTTGCTTGCTTGCTTGCTTGCTTTGCTTGCTTGCTTGCACTGCTGCTGCTTGCTTGCTTGCTTGCGTGCGTGCGTGCGTGCTTGCTTGCTTGCTTGCTTGCTTGCTTGCTTGCTTGCTTGCTTGCTTGCTTGCTTGCTTGCTTGCTTGCTTGCGTGCGTGCGGGCTTGCTTGCGTGCGTGCGGGCTTGCGTGCGTGCGGGCTTGCTTGCGTGCGGGCTTGCTTGCTTGCTTGCTTGCTTGCGTGCGGGCTTGCTTGCTTGCTTGCTTGCTTGCTTGCTTGCGTGCGTGCGGGCTTGCTTGCTTGCTTGCTTGCTTGCTTGCATGCTTGCTTGCTTGCTTGCTCGCTTGCGTGCGTGCGTGTGGGCTTGCTTGCTTGCTTGCTTGCGTGCGTGCGTGCTTGCTTGCTTGCTTGCTTGCTTGCTTGCTTGCTTGCTTGCTTGCTTGCTTGCTGGCATGCTTGCTTGCTTGCTTGCTCGCTTGCTTGCTTAACAAGTTGTGATTTCTATGTCAGATAGTCATGTAGTTGTAACACAAACAGTGGTAATTACTAAAGACAATTAATAAATAAACATTGTATGTATTTTCTATGCTTGTTGTTGTCAGGTGGTAACAATGGTGAAAATGGTTTTAAAGACTTCATGTACGACAGCATTGTTCCTGCTTGTTTCCTTGCTCCAATGAAGTCCACATTTGACATGGAGGATGCCCAGACTTTCTTGGTAACTTATAAGATGCTTCCATTTAGTGTCAAACTCTCTCGAAAGCCCCGGTCAAATGTGAATGCAAGTCCATGCAAGTTTTGACTTTTCGTTGACGTTTGACTGCTAACTTGCAGGGACTTGCATTGGCTTGCAGCAAGTTTGAACACGCTCAAATTCGAGTGCAAGTCACTGTGCAAGTGCAAGTTTTTCACCGTTTGACCGGCAAACGCAAGTTGATACAAGTCTCTTCGCAAGTCAGCTGACCAAATAAGCCAATCAGATTCGCATAAATATGTTGAGAAAATGGCGGTTTGGCCTGGAACTAGTCGATGCATTCTAAAGGCTGATTTAGACGGCACGACTTTTGCCTACAACTGTCGCACACAACTTGCTCGCGCTTACGGCACGAATCGTTTCGTGTAAATCAGCCTACAACTTGCTCACGACTTGCACACAACACGAAAAAAGTTGTAGGGATTTTGAATCATGCTTCAAAACCCTGCGACAGTCGTAGCCAAATAAGGTAAAAAAATGGCGTATCTTGAAACAATTTTGTCGAAGGGGGTAGCGCGGGAAAGGTATTTGACTTTAAAATGGCAGACAATGTAAACAAAGCTCCGGTTTCCAAGAAAGTGAAACAAGAATGGTTAGAGGAAGACATCGAAAAACTTGTAACCTTGTGGAGCGAGGAGAAAGTGTTGTACCGATGCCTCCACAAAGATTATTTAAAGAGATGCTCGAGCGACAAAATCCAAACCGAACAAGTTGTACACGATTTTGTAGTGTCGTGAGCTAAAAGTTGTAGCTGTGTAAATGGTAGACTACGTAAGTCAAGTTGTAAGCAAGTTGTGTGCGACAGTTGTAAGCAAAAGTCGTGCCGTCTAAATCAGCCTTAACTAATGTGTCAACTTGCATCTACCGTTTGACCGGCTTTGCAAGTTACAGCAAGTTACCGCAAGTCAAAACTTGCATGGACTTGCATTCACGTTTGACCTGGGCTTAACTTGAATACATCTAAGACCAAATCGTTTTGACCAGGTAATCTGGGTATTGATTGACCTTGTTATTGCAGGCAATGCAAGAAATAGCCCAAACACAAAAAACAATATTCCAAAAACAGGTAATTGAAACAGTAAGATGTGTGGAGGATGTAGTCATGATCTGAAAAGATATTTTAGCAACATACAGTCATTCTCAAAATGGTCGTCCAGATGAAGAGACTACAATACTACAATAAAGTCACGTGATTCATTACGTTTTCAATTTCTGCGTGCAGAACTGCGAGTTGATACCAGTGGCATTAGGCCCGGGTCAAACGTCGAACTTCACATGAGCCGTATCTAATTAGATCAAAGAAGACCACCTAATTATCTTTTGTTTTAATACTTCAGTTTCGAGTTGTTTAGACACCGCTGTACTCCTTGACAAAAGATGCATTTGCTCAGGCTTAGCCTCAATTCAGTGTAAATTATTCACAAACACCGACGAGAACGCGAAAAAGTGTTGACATTCAACAATAGAAACCATTTTTAATTCCACGGGTTATTCTCTGGATTGAGGCTAAGCCTGAGCAAACGCGTCTTTTGTCAAGGAGTACAGCAGTATCTAAACAAACTCGAAACGGGAGTATTGCATTCGGCACATGTGAGATGCGACGTTTGACCCGGGCCTTACATTCAGTTCTCACAATGCTGTGTACTTTTGCATCTCAAATTGAAATTCCACGCGAGGAAATTGAAAACATAATGAATCACGTGACTTTATTGTAGTATTTCTTTTCATCTGGACAACCTTTTTGAGAATGACTGTATGATACGTATACTTGGCTATGGTGAGTAAGACAATGTACCAGACGATGTACCAGTCTGTGTCCATGTAGATGTTTATGTATGAAAGCTAATACCATGGCACCTCTATTAAGCTGCCACCCTCAGGGAATTGGCAAGTGGCCGCTAAATAGAGGCTGGCCATGACTGCTTAATAGAAGTTCAACTGTACTTATATTATATTGAATTACCTTGTGTTAGGGTGGAGAGTTTCTAAATTACTTACAAGTGAAATACCTACCAAGTCTTAATTTGGCACCATCACTGGTTCAGGTAATAATAATAATAATAATAATGATAATAACGATAATGATAATAATAATGATGATGATGATAATAATAATAATAATAATAATGATGATAATAATAATAATAATAATAATAATGATGATGATAATAATAATAATAATAATAATAATAATAATAATAATAATAATAATAATAATAATCTTATTTATGTGCGCGAAAGTTAAAGTTGTATAGGTTTAGTGCAGGGTAAGACAAGATCAATAATGGTTTACTAATACATATACAAGTGAAAATAAACAATAGAAAACGACGTTTCGGGGTCATCACGATGCTATTATCAAGAATATTATATTATATTATATTATTATATAATTTTATTATATTATTATTAATAATGGAAAAGTAAAAATATTGCAGGAGGAAAGTTTCCATTTCAATATTTCTCTACTTTCCTAGGAATACACACAAGCTCTTCAGCATGCAGATATGAAAACATTCAAGAGTTATTCCAAGGTAAGTGTCAGTTAGTTTGGTGTGCTACAACTAGTACTGTGTTGTTAAAAATGATTAACCTGTTACGTGAAAAAGTGCAACCACCTTTAATGAACTTGAAACTTCTTTATTTAAGTCATTTTCGTATGAGTGGGAAACTGACGGCACAGAGTTATAGTCACGGTACGGAATCACATACATCTATTCAACCAATCACAGCGTGCAAAGTCATTGATCAACCAATCAGAATGCTTGTACACGGCACGGTACCGTTGCCGCACGAACCGTACCAACCGTACCATAACTACTTCCCACTCATACGAAAACGACTCTATAGATGTATACATCTTGTTTTTCAGACGTTTTTCATGCAGCTGCAGACGTGACAACAGTGGCACCCTCCTAGATGTACTCTGGAGGGAATGTTAATTAATAATTCTATAAAATTAATACCAAGAATAATTTATTGACAAGATAGAAGAATTGAAATAACATGTACAGAAAGAAATTTACTATTTCACATTTTTAACAAATGGCCATTTTTTCAGATGAGAGTTGGAAAAAGTTTTTTGTATAAAATTATATTATTTTATTAGTTTCTTATTTTTGTTTTGAATACTCTTCAAAGAAGAAATGCATACATGTATCTAGTTTTGTTTTATATTTACGGTACTTGGACACAAAGCCTTCTGAAGTAGTCCCTTAGAATTTAATGACCATTCCTTCCTGCCTTCCTTCCTTCCTGCCTTCCTTCCTTCCTGCCTTCCTTCCTTCCTGCCTCCCTCCTCCCTTACTCCCTTACTCCCTTCCTCCCTTACTCCCTGCCTTCCTCCCTGCCTTCTTACCTGCCTTCCTCCCTGCCTTCCTCCCTGCCTTCCTCCCTGCCTTCCTCCCTTCCTTCTTACCTATAATATTGAAGAGTATCTAGTCCATATATTTTGATCAGTTTTGCTTTCTGTTAGTATTGTAAAAATGGCTATAAAGTTGGAAATGCAAATAACTTCAAAAATGACTTCAATATTTTTGTTTTGTTTTATTAATGAGCCCTTGCTCACAGCTTATGTTATGTTTGAATTCAGTTGATTTCATGGGCTGGCATCTTGTGACAGTCCTCATCAAATACATGGTACATCATATCACTCATGACTATAATTTCTCCATTCTACATAAAACATCTAAGAAAAAAAACACCAGTGAACAAATGATGAGATTAAGGTATATTGCACACTTCTTAAGCCGCATCTACACGAACAAGTTTTCCTTGACAAGTTTTCCTTAAAAATTGACAATTTTATTTGTCATCTACACGAGCAAGTCTTCCTTGTCAAGGAACACTTCTCAAGGAAAATTTGCTAGTGTAGATTCGGCTTTACTTGTTGGTGACTCTCTGGAGATGATCTAGGAGGCATATGATCTGGTAGCCTGCGAAGGGCAACCACTTTGATGCTTGCATAGGGTGTATCACCAAAGAAGACTGCATGTCGAGCGTCAAAGGAGTGGCTTCCCTTCGCAGGCTAGTGATCTGGTGAAAGCAGTAAAACAAGTATAAAGAAAATAGGGCCAGTACACTATTACCTCATTACTCTCATGTCTATTCTTTTGGGCAAAATGTTTCAGAAGAGATTTGTTCTTCAGTCTCCAATAATGTCATAACATTTTAATATTATAATAAATAGATAAATTAATCTAATAAAATTTTGATAATATTTCACAAGGAAAGTAAGATTTCTTCAATTTTTTAGATGCTAAGAATTTATTAATGGTTTTCCAAAGGAATAATAATATTAATTCAAAGAATCTTTAAGTGGAATCACCATTTTTGCAATGCATAAGAATGTACTAAATAAAAATGTCTTCCACAGGTTTATGATAACCACTCCATCACTAGCATCATCTGTTTTAGAGCTTGCACTCTAACAAAAAACAATAGAGTGATTACAATAGAGTGATTCCAATAAACCTGGGCACTACTAATTTAATAGCCGTCAGTGATTATTAGATGCAAAGGAACAAAAGAAAACAAAAGAGTGAGTATCTAATAGTATGTTTAGGTGTAGTTAGTAATGCCCAGGTTTATTGGAATCACTCTAAGCCTGGGCACTACTAATTAGTTACAATCAGTGACGTGTATGAGGTGCAAAGAAATACAAGAAAACAACTAAACAGGAACTACAAAAGAGTGAGTTTCATGTAGTTAGTAATGCCCAGGTTTATTGGAATCACTCTTAATGCACTTTTATTTTTTTACTCACTAGAGTATTCAGTCATTCATGAAAAGAATACAAATAAACTGTAAATGTTTACAGTACTTGTCAATAATAATACTAAGGGTGCGTTCGATTGACCTTATTCTGGAATAGGAATACTTGGAATAATACGGAATGTCCCTTCAATTGAGTCTGTTCCAATTCCGAAATAAACGGAATATATTCCAAACATTCTGCTCATCATAGCAGAATGCTTGGAATATTCCGGAATAATGATGTCATCCGTCTGCCCCAGAATCTGGAATTATTCCTATTCCGGATTAAGATCAATCGAACGCACCCAAGTCTAATACAAGTCATGTTGACAGTGCAAGCAAGTACATTTACTAGATGAAATAATATTTTATTGTTAATTTGTTTAGTATTATTTTGTCTACGACACTGAATCATAACCACTATAACTGTGAAGCAGCCCGCAATCAATAATGTCATATTGTTCCACAGATGGTTGGCCAACTAAAAATACAAATTGTAAAACTCCTAGTAAATAAATAGATTAATAATAATAACTTTATTACTTGTAAAGTGCTTGTGTAATAAAGAAGAATTGTTTCAGAATTCATAGTACAGTAGTTTCAATTTATTAAATAAAATTCAATAATAATTTTTTGAAGGGCTCCCTGTAAGAACCGAGTAACACTGGAGTAAATGACTTGTGATCAAAATCTAAAAAATTCTCGAGATTCTTTGAATTTCAAAGGAGAATTTGGGTTTGATCACAAATCACTAACGGCCGGTACTCTATATTCTTGCCTGGACACCTTCAATTATTATTGTACACACTGATTTCTTGACATAAAGACCAGGGATGGATCCAGAAATTTTTCAAAGGGGGGCGCGTTCAGGTTGGACATTTGTTTCGGCCAAATTTTATGTAAATTTTTTTTTTGGCAAAAAGGTATTTGAATTTCCAGAAGGGGGGTGTGCGCCTCCTTCACCCCACCCTAAATCCGCCCCTGAAGACAGTGGCCCTACCTATGTAAATCTCTGTAGTGCCCTCTTCCAATGGTGTCTCAACATATACAAGGTTAAATGCACATAATGAATCATAGAAGCTATGACCACAAGGATCTCTGGGAACGCACTAAATGAGCCGCATTTCATGCGAGTGAAATTAATCTTTTAAGTTTTTCAAAATCTGAGTAAGGTTCATGCAGCCTAGAAATTACAAGTATGGATAGCAAAGCTTTTGATGTTATGGTGTTAATTATTTGATAATTTAAATTTCTCAGAATTCCTTTTGGTGATAGCTAGATTACTTGAATGTCGACCTGTCAAACAATATGGGATTTAATAGGAATATTGCCAAAGTTTGTATTACTACATGTATGTGTGACCATTTGAGAAGAAAGCTGTCTTTGAATGATTTATTTTTTGCAATTCAAATATTAAGATTGTTTTTTTTTTAACAGGTTGTTTTGTTTTGGGCTCCCTGTGTAATGCCAATACGAAACCACAGAGAACCCGTAATGCGGTTGAATTACTATTTTGGAACATCAGGAAAGGTAGAATGAAATGAAAAAAAATATCCCAAATTTGTTTCCCCAAATTACACTTTCTAAAATCAAACAGGTGTATTTTGCCAAGATTGCATGCTTGGGCTTCCTGTGGATACAACAATAACCACCGACCGTGTCCCGATCAATCCCGACAAATCCCGAAAATAGTGATTACGGCTGTACCTTGTCAATGAAGAAAAAGCTGAACTCAACATTTTTACCCTAAAGAAATAGAGCATCTTTCAAAGGAAGTACATGTCAAAGGTTGTGTAAGTCATCATTGAATTGTCCCGCGTCTCAGAGGAATGGAAATCCGGAGTAGCCCGAACTATATCTGGAACTTAAAAGATGTCCTTGGTCAAGGGGCAACAGGAGCGGTGTATAAAGGCAGAGATAAGGTAGTAATCTTCCCATTACTATATAGTTAGATTGATCTACAGTTGCTTTAAAGTCCATGTGTTGTTTCCTCCATAGAAAACAGGCAATGAAGTAGCTATCAAAGCCACGAACCATCTTGGAATGATGAGACCACTAGACGTGAGGAAGCGAGAGTTTGAGGTCTTGAATCGCTTGGACCATAAGAATATCGTCAAGATATTTGCTTCAGAAAATGAGGTAGAGGGTTATTGTATGAATCATCGTTGATATATGGTGACTCAGCAGACTTTCCCGATGCCTGGAATGTTTGTGGTAAAATAATGTAGACCAGTTACTTTCGATTTCACTTTGAAATGATTCCGAGTTGAATTAGACAAGAAACTAACATAAGGTATCTTTAGCCTTCTCTCGTCCTTATGTTGAGTTCTTGCCCATATATCACTGATGTTTTTACTTGCTATAATGCTGTACTTGTTCCAACTACAGTATATGAAGCTCAGTACGGGGCGTATACATGTATGTACACGTTAGTATGCATGTGCATGTATAACATTTTGCAGTTGCGATATATGTCTTAATTTGATCGAGAGGGCGCTTTTTACCTAAAATTTAAAAAAAGCCTTTCTAGTTTTCTTAATAAATATTTTCTATCAAGTGCTTTTATTGCATTTTAGCGTGGTTCCAGGAAGTTCGAGTAGAAAATAGAAATAGATGACGACGCGAATACGCACCGATTGATTCACACAAGGGGATTCCCCCATTACGTGCTATTTGTAATGCATTTCCGGATGTCAATCACAAACGGTTCCACATCAATGTTTCTCAAATCCGTGGCAGACCTTCGCTCTTACGGACGTGTTTAAACGTACTAGGGTAAACGCAGCTCAAATATTAATTCTGAAACGTATATGATCTCAACAGAGTAGAGGAAAATTTCAATTTCAGTTAGTTTGTAATACACAAATGTCCAGGTGTTAAACGCTGCATATAACTACTGTTTAATTTAGTTACGAAGCCAAAACGAGATCATCGTTATGGAGTTGTGTACTGGTGGGAGTCTGTACACGTTGCTGGAACATCCTGCCAATGCCTATGGCTTTTCTGAAAAAGACTGCAAAGACATCATCAGAGATGTTGGTAAGGATACATTGAGTGTGTTTGTAGGGTGTCTTTCTCTTCCCACTTTCCTCCCTTTCCTCCATTTCCTCCCTTTTCTCCCTTTCCTCTCTTCCCTCCTGACCTTTCCTCCCCCCCCCCCCCCCCCCCCCCCCCCCCCCCTCCCCCCCCCCCCCCCCCTCTCCCCCTCTCCCCCTCTCCCCCTCTCCCCCTCTCTCCCCCTCTCCCCCTCTCCCCCTCTCCCCCCCTCCCCCTCTCCCCCTCTCCCCCTCTCCCCCTCTCCCACTCTCCCCTCTCCTCATCCTGTCCAATGCAACATTCAACCAGCCCTATTGCTGCTGACAGGTCACTAATTTTAATTTTAAAAGAGGATCCAAAGTTCTCATGCATGTTTTTATTAATTTTCTCTAATAATCATTAATAGTTGCAGGTATGGAACACTTAAGGGAGCAGGGAATCGTGCACCGTGACTTAAAACCAGGCAACATCATGCGAGCATTCAATCAAGATGGAACGTGTAATTACAAGCTGACTGATTTTGGAGCTGCTAGAGAGCTGGAGCATTCTGCAGAGCAATTTGTATCAGTGTATGGCACTGAAGAGTACTTGGTATGATATTAGAAAGAGTTAGCAAACACAATGCGACGTGAGAATGCGACGTTACATGTAGATGACGAATATATCACATTTGGTCATTACGTGACTACCGTGACAACGTCGCAACGTCAAGTTCACGATGCAATTTCACTTGTTTTCACGTCCTCTTCATGGCGTTGAGGACGCCAACGGTCATTTTCACAGTTATTCGTCAGCGCGCGCCATCCTCTTTCACGTTGCGTCGTGTTTGCTAAATCTCTATTGAGTTTGGGGGGGTCAAACTAGCCTCGATCCTCAGTAGCTGATTTTCATATCGGTCACCATGCAGATTCCGACCGATACAAAAAACGGTCACTTTTTGTTGGACTTGTTACATTTAATACCATATCTTGAATGGAAACATTTTGAATCACATTTTAATACTATTATTAATATCCATTGTACGCAGCATCCAGATCTTTATGAAAGAGGAGTTTTACGAAAATCCTCTGGGAAAACGTTTGGTGCAAATGTGAGTCTTAAATACTACGTGTATATATTTGTTGTAATAAAAATTGACAGACATACATGTATATTCATCTCAACACAGGAACCCCAATATAATAATATTTTCAAGATGCCATTGAGAGAGCTGTTTGAGACTGATGAGTGTATTTACAAATTGATAGATACATAATGCTGTACACAGGAAGCCCAATCATGTATTTTTGAAGGAGCTAGGCCATTGAAAGAGTTAAGGCTGGTTAACACTAGCATTGTATTAGCATCGGAATCACAATCAGAATCACAAAGAAGCTTAACTTACGATCTATAGTGTGCATCAAAACAACGCAAGCCTCGCTAATGAATCGTAAGAAAAAGAAAACCTTCTTCACACTGGTCATAAGCTCCTCTTACGATTCCGATTCCAACGCTAGTGTGAACCAGGCTTTAATGTTTGAGACGCATGCCATAGTGTGATTAAGATTAGTAACTATTTGAATGACTATGTTTTCCTGCAAACTTAGGTTGACCTTTGGAGTATAGGAGTAACGTTCTATCACATAGCAACTGGCAAGCTGCCATTTCGACCTCATGGTGGCAGACAAAACAAAGACACAATGTATGCACCCATTTAAAGACTTAATTATGGCCCCAGGGTGGGTACTCAGGTGTAAGAGTGATGGGGCGAAATGTTCAAAGTTGGACTGTTTTGGGGGGTCCAAATTTTTTGGAGGACTTTTTGGGGATTAGCATATTTTTGGCCATGGAAAAAAGGACATTTTTGGGGTTACATAGGACATTTTTTGGTTCAGGTTAAATATGTCATATTGGCCTTTTTTGTTGGTTATCACGTAATGGCTTCATTTGTATGCAGTGTACTACATTTGTACCTCCTCACCACTCATACCTGAGTACCCCTGGGGTTAGTGGTGTGTTCATTTAACCAGACACTGGAGGTACATGTATCATTTATTATTACAGAACTGTAGTCCATGTCCAAGATGCATGCTGCTGCAGTGCTAATTTTACCAGTCGACAACCTTTTTTGAAATCCAGAACCTTGATGGTTGCACATGTATTAGTATTTTTTTTTCTTGTCATATTAATTTTATGGTAACATAAGGTTGCGAATATTATAATATTGTCTGATGACTTTTCCACACTGAACATATTAGGTATCACATCACCACTGCTAAGAAGTCGGGTATGATCTCTGGAATACAGAGAAGTGGTGGAGGAGACATCGAGTGGAGTGATAAACTGCCAGATCACACTCAACTGTCCCGGTATGAACCAGAAATTCATTAATGTACAGGGTTATATTTAGTCTCCTTTGCAGCCGTCTGGGATGATGCAATTATGAAAGGGTGTCTGTATTAATGGAAGTCCATATTTACATTACGACTAACTACTGTAACCGGGGCCACTTAGACAACGAGAACCAATCACAATTCAGACGAAAACAAAGCCAATTTCAAAATTTGTGTACTTCAGCCAATCAGAAGAGAGCATTCTTGTTATCTAAGTGGCCCCAGTTGAAGTTGTCACACTGTAGCAGTTAAACTGTTCAACAGGAATTAGTCTGTAATTCTAAGGAATTAGTCCATAATACTAAGGTAATTGTAGGTGTACATTGTATTTTTAATACTACATGTATAAGGCGGGGTTCGGGTGGAAATGTTAGCTAAGATCAGATTATAAAATAGTTTTTGCTTTCTTTAGAGGATTTCAAGATCTTCTGGCTCCAATCCTGGCAGGAGTTCTGGAATCAGATCATTCAAAAATTATATCATTTGGTGAATTCTTTGGACGAATACAAGACATGATGACAAGGAAGGTTGGTTATACATGTATATGTCTGTCTGTCTGTCATATCTACATGCACATGTATCTGTTTGCCTATCTGTTTTTCTGTCTTTCTGTCTGTCTGTATGTATGTATGTCTGTCTGTCTACCTACATGTATCTTTTTAGCTGTCTGTCTGTCTTTCTATCCATCCATTTGTATGCCCCTACCTGCCTTTCTGTCTGTCTCCCTGTCTCTTGATTACTGTCTGACCGTTTGTCTACCTACATGTATCTTTTAATTAACTGTCTGTCTGTCTATCCATCCATTTGTATGCACCCTACCTGCCTTTCTGTCTGTCTCCCTGTCTCTTGATTACTGTCTGTCTGTCTACCTACATGTATCTTTTTAACTGTCTGTCTGTCTATCCATCCATTTGTATGCCCCCTACCTGCCTTTCTGTCTGTCTCCCTGTCTCTTGATTACTGTCTGTCTGTCTGTCTACCTACATGTATCTTTTTAGCTGTCTGTCTGTCTATCCATCCATTTGTATGCCCCCTACCTGCCTTTCTGTCTGTCTCCCTGTCTCTTGATTACTGTCTGTCTGTCTGTCTACCTACATGTATCTTTTTAGCTG
>JAUJYZ010000279.1:145000-150000 GCA_033675265.1 Actinostola sp. cb2023 | reverse complement strand
CTAATTGCCAAATTTGTTGCCCTTTTCGGAACCCCCTACGCCGGTGCATGCAACATACCGGTACCACCCTACCCCCCCCCCCCCCGACCCCCCCCCCCCTCCCCCCCCCCCCCCCCCACCCCCCCCCCCCCCCCCCCCCCCCCCCCCCCCCCCCCCCCCCCCCCCCCCCCCCCCCCCCCCCCCCCCCCCCACCCCCCCCCCCCCCCCCCCCCCCCCCCCCCCCCCCCCCCCCCCCCCCCCCCCCCCCCCCCCCCCCCCCCCCCCCCCCCCCCCCCCCCCCCCCCCCGTGCATTGCAACACCAAGTGTCAGCACCTAAGGACACGTTAGATTACTATCTATACTCTTCTATGTGTACAGATTATGGCCAACTGTGCTTATTCGTGCAAGATTTCAACACAGTACTACACTGATGTCATTAACGCCATGTGTTTGTCTATAGATGCTGTCATGTAAGTAATGAACACTTCTCTAAGACAATTATCTCTTCTGGTCCATAAATTATTTCTATTATAAGGCGGACAGTCAGAGTTGATCCCAAATACCGTAAATCCTCTAATAAGCTCCCCCTTTAATAAGCGCCCACCCTTTTTTTGCCGAAATTTGAAATAAGCGCCTACCCCTCTAATAAGGGCCCACCTCTAATAAGCGCCCCCTCTAAGCGCCCCCTTCTAATAAGCGCCCCCTCCAATAAACGTCCCCCTCTAATAAGGGCCCACATTGTATGCCGAATTTGTGTCCAGATTAGACAGAGGCCAAGGGGAGGGGGTGGGAGGGGGGGGGGATGATTTGTCACTCACTATAATCCAGGGTGAGGATGCCCTGATCTCTGAGTCCTGCCCCAGTTTCAGTGCAGAGAGTCGATTTTCATAACCTTGTTTTACATGACTCTTTGTAGTAAGTCGTTTAAAACCGAGCTCCTCGAGACCGCGGTGGATTGTGGGAAAGTTGAAAGCATAAGGATTACTGCTAGTCACATGACTAAAGTATGCTGTAACAAGTAAGTAATAAGACAGCAGTACTTTGAAACCAATATATAGATACATTTATATTATGTAACTGACACCAGACTGAATAAAATGTCAGTGTCATTGGACTCATTGCTTGACTTGACTAACAACCGACAGTCTGATTAACTGTCTGACTTGACCTGACTTGACCTGACTTGACCTGACTTGACCTGACTTGACTGACTTGACCTGACTTGGCTTGACCTGACCCTGAATTTGACTAAACTGACCTACTGACTGACGGATTGACTGACTAACTGGCTGACTGGCTGACTGACTTAAACCCTCAGACTGACAAACTGATTCATGGACTAACACACACACAGACTGACTGACGTGTTAACCGTCTGACTCGCTGATCGATTGACCAAGGGATTGATTGATTGCCTTGTCTTATAGTCAAGAACATTTCATCTCACTACTAGAAGATCTGATGTCCCACGTGCAGCTTTCTGATGGTAAGTAGTGAACCGTTTCACCTTAGTCTATCTATCATCATCATCATCATCATCATCATTTTCTACTTCTTCATTTGCTGTCGCGGTACAGTACGGCATCGTCACTACGGCGTTGTTATGGTACGGTATTAGTCTCTATCATCATCATCATCATCATTTTCTACTTCTTCATTTGCTGTCGCGGCACAGTACGGTACGGTATCGTCACATACGGCGTTTTCTACTTATGGTACGGTATTAGTCTCTATCATCATCATCATCATCATTTTCTACTTCTTCATTTGCTGTCGCGGCACAGTACGGCATCGTCACTACGGCGTTGTTATGGTACGGTATTAGTCTCTATCATCATCATCATCATCATTTTCATCATCGTCACTTTGTGTTATGGTACTTCATCTTCATCATCATCATTTTCTACTTCTTCATTTGCTGTCGCGGCACAGTACGGCATCGTCACTACGGCGTTGTTATGGTACGGTATTAGTCTCTATCATCATCATCATCATCATTTTCTACTTCTTCATTTGCTGTCGCGGCACAGTACGGCATCGTCACTACGGCGTTGTTATGGTACGGTATTAGTCATGGTATGGTACTTTAACGGTACGGCGCCGTTGTTATGGTACGACATTGTCACGGCACGGCAAATGTCCCCTTCCACCGTCCTGCATACCATGGAATGGCACCACCATGTATTTATCCATACATCCATAAAAGGAGATATTAAACTTTGACATCATGCTAAATTCCTGTCATACCTTCAATCAAGGCGAGAAATCCTCCATCGCAGACGAACTGGCCGTCATCAAACGATTGATACAAAACAAGAGGCAAAGTAATGAAGAGGTAAGTTATGTCCGCCATCGTGTGTTTGTTGCAGCTATAAATATCCAACCCCAAAATAGTACAATACGGCTAATATCCAACCCCAAAAACTCAAAAGTGCCCTACAGTTCATAACGTAACCCCAGAAATGTCATTTTTCCCTTGACAAAAATGTGTTACCACAAAAATGTCCTCCAAAAAAAAGACCCACCAAAACCTAGAACTTCGCACGTCCACGTCACTTTTATACCGAATAAACCCCCGCTCCCACCAACACCCCCCCCCCCCCCCCCCACCCCCCACGCCTCTCCCCCTCCGCCAAGGGCCAGGCCAAGCCCGAAACATTGGGCCGTTTTATTAACCGTTGATCTACTATATTGCTTGTTAGCTTGATCAAGTCAAGGATTTCACGGACAAACTTAACGTGCTCAAGAGTGATGTGGTGGATAACGATGTTTGGTCTTCATTCTACTTCAACTTCAGTCAACGCGCATGCGAGAAATCACTGTAAGTAAAGCCGCGGCTACACGAGCGATTTTTTGCCTGCACAGGCGACGCGATTTTTTGAAATCACCGCGCGCAGTGAAAATCGCCCGTGTAGCCACCCTTGCACAGGCGACGCGACAGCTGAAAAAATCGCAAAACAAAAAAGTCGCGAGAAATTAAATGAGTTGAACTTTTCGTGACAAAGTCGCGAGTTTGTCGCTCGTGTAGCCTCTGCAACTTTTTCCTTGCACTCGCGACGCAACTAAAGCTTATTTAGCCAATAAGGTGCAAGGACGAAATCAATGGTTTTGTTTTTCAAAATGGCGGCCTTTATCGCCAGCATTTGTCACCAGCATTTGTCGCTCGTGTAGCCACCACCGTGCGTTGGTGATTTCAAAAAATCGCGTCGCCTGTGCAAGCGAAAAATCGCTCGTGTAGCCGCGGCTTTTAAAATGCAATACAGCTGTTTAAATAATGTTGTCGCTAAAAGCACTCAAACCTGCGTGTTGAACTCGAAAGAGATCATGGATACTATTGGTGGTTTTCTACAGACATGCGAATCTATTGTGTTACTGCCTCATTCTATTGTTCACTGTAGATTCATTCTATTGTTTGAATATAACTTTTACCCAATGGGGAGTTTGCAGATCTTGCGTGACATTTTAAATTTTAATCCAACAAAAACAAAAATATAATATTTGAAAAGAGCACACCAAAGTTAGCAAAAATTGAAATTTTGAAGTAATTTCGATGAATAGAGCGAAAGTTATGGGCGACCGAAGTTGGCTTTACGGTGATGGGCAAGCTGTTGCAAGACCTGCAAACTCCCCATTGAAACAGATGTATACACCTATTTCAAAAAACGTTGACAACGGGCGATCTGAAATGGATGATCTGAGATCAAGACGAATTATGGGAAACTGAGGGTCTTTCGTTAGTAACGTGCGAAATTCATTCATTTGACCTCGAGCTTGGAATCACGCTTGGTGTTCGAACGAGTCTGGCGGAGGTTAACGTGAATTTTCAAAAGTTTCACATCATCCAATTCAGATCGACCGTTGTCAACGTTTTTTGAAATAGGTATACAGCTATTTCAAGAAAGGTTGGTGAAGGTTTTGTTGCATCTTGCATCTTGCATACCAAGCCCGAAATGTATTGTGGATCATAGATAAATAATGTCAGCATGCACATACAGAAGAAAATATGCTGGCTCCATATTGCGAAGACAAAGTTTGGGAAAATTCCCAGAGTCCATAATTGTTGTGACCTTTCGCTGACTCCATTCACATCGCCCATAGTGCATTTCGGGCTTGGTATGCAACATGCAAGATGCAACAAAACCTTCACCAACCTTTTTTGAAATAGCTGTATACAGTATCCCATGGATTTGGAGCACAATAGATTTCAAGTTTTTTTTACACAAAGTTCACAAGTCTCTCAGTCTCTCAGAGTGCTGATCAGTTGCTATGGTGACTTTATGCTCTACATTCTACATTGTCGTCGTGTAAATACACTCTGGCTTACTGAGATATGTATTTGTTCTTGTAGATATCCATTGGTGTCCAATATCACAACGAAGATCGAAGATATCTACAACCGATACAGGAAGGACAAACACATGCGACGTATGTCACTTACTGTACCTTTACAGAGTACTGTATGGAGTCGTTTTCGTATGAATGGGAAAGTTACCGCACCGTCACCGCACCGCGCCTTACCGTGTTGAAATAATTTGATTGGATGAGATGCATCTGCACGGCTTTATGATTGGTTCAGAAAGGAAGCCATTTGAGTGTCACGGTACCGTAGGTTTCCCACTCGTACGAAAACGACTATTATAGTTTAGCAACTAATTGTAGATAAGTCGGCGATTCTTTTGGACTTTTCGCAAAAAATATTTGCTGCATTTCTGCTTGCTAAATTGTTACCCTATGTTCTCAAGCAAAGTTTTACAAACTCACTAAATTGAATTGGTCACTTGATATGAAGTTTCTAAATTCGCCAACACTGCAAGGCGATCGCAATCGATCGGGTCTTTCATCTTGCTGATGATTGAGGCAATTGTATCGAAACTGACAATCGAGCAGATTATTCTATCGACCCAAAGTTAGTTTGGGAGTATCAGGCGACATCTCAAGGCTGTCACTGTTATCAGTACTGCTTTGGCTGTGTATTCATTAAGACCTTTTTTATTTCAGGACTTTCATTTCCTGACGAACA
>JAUJYZ010000279.1:0-140000 GCA_033675265.1 Actinostola sp. cb2023 | reverse complement strand
TTCCTGTGGCACTCCACCACAGGTAGCCCAACAAACTGAAATAGCTGTGTTATTTTAATAGGACGTAATTTCAGAGTGAGAAACTTTGTCTTTTTGGCTTGATAATAACCGTTTATTGAAGTGTCCAATGTGTTCTAGCGCTTGCGCACTAATTGGGGGACACTGTACTCTCACACACACTGCATCATTGTCATCATCATCATCTCTTTATTTTCAGGCTGACGGCTTCTTTCACTGAATTTTACGAGCTGCTGCACGAGAGCGGTACCAAGACACTGAACGAGTAAGTCGCACATACGAATAAATGAGTAATAAGAATATTAGCAACCCATTTATACGCTGGAATGAACGCGCGCTCTTCAGACCTTGGAAAGGTGTTGTTTTAATACCGTGCGTTTTTTGTCAGTGCTATTATGTGCTGGGTAATATTGGGGGAAGGGGAGGTTAAGCGCTTAGTCTGTGTAGCAATTGTGTATCAGGCCCTTGAGGGACTGGGGAGAAGGGTGAGGGACTGGGGAGAAGGGTGAGGGACTGGGGAGAAGGGTGAGGGACTGGGGAGAAGGGTGAGGGACTGGGGAGAAGAGTGAGGGACTGGGAGAACTGGGGAGGGTGAGGGACTGGGGAGAAGGGTGAGGGACTGGGGAGAAGAGTAAGGGACTGGGGAGAAGGGTGAGGGACTGGGGAGAAGGGTGAGGGACTGGGGAGAAGGATGAGGGACTGGGGAGAAGGGTGAGGGACTGGAGAGAAGGGTGAGGGACTGGGGAGAAGGATGAGGGACTGGGGAGAAGGGTGAGAGACTGGGGAGAAAGGGAGGAGGAGGAGAAAAAAGAGAGCAATGCTTAGATAGAAGTCCTTCATTGGTTTGTTTGTTGATGACGTCATGCCCTTGTGTCGAGTTTAGGTTTTAACACAGGGTGGGTGGGTGGGTGGGTGGGTACCTTTGGTTCTCTCGTAGATTCCGGCATCAGCGTAAAGTATGGCGTATTTTAGTCTGACATTGTTTTATTCTTTATTGTTGTAGCTTACGGTTATTACAAGACAATCAATTGCCTGACGGCGATAACACAGGAATCCCGCTACAATAACAAAGCTGAAGCTTACACTAACGTCACAGTACGAATTATCCCTGCCCTACCTCCCTTAGGCGCCTTGCGTTGATTAATTATATATCTATTTTATAAAACCCATGTTATTCATTCCGCCTACTAGAACTGGTCAAGGGACAATAGGGGTACACTAGTAGGGGTGGGCATAACAATAACACACCCATTGCTAAATAGAATATTAACAACATTTAGATTAACGAACATAACTTCGTATATGACTCTTTTTAAGGCTGATTTGGTATCTAGCAGATTTAGATAGAATGAGGGTTTATCATGTAATTTCAAAACTCATAGGACAAAAAAAATGATTATCATAGCTGGCCATGGAAAGAGCTCGTTGAAATTAGTAAAAATGTGAAGTTTGGAAAAGATCGCTTCACAAATTACGAAGATATGAATTTTCAAAAATCGAAATTTTGTATGAAAACCTTTGTTGGAGGCAAGAGTTGCCTACCAGCGTAAATTTCATAGTAAACCTCTACAAAGGTTTTGATATAAAATTTCGATTTTTGAAAATTCATATCTTCGCAATTTGTGAAGCGATCTTTTCCAAACTTCACATTTTTACTAATTTCAACGAGCTCTTTCCATGGCCAGCTATGATAATCATTATTTTTGTCCTATGAGTTTTGAAATTACATGATAAACCCTCATTGGCATGGTTAGGGTTATACTCCCCTCCCCTCCCCTCTTGTCTTTGCAGTCGGTCGTACTCGGGCTGCGAGGTTAGAGTATGTCATTGTGACATTGCATGGGCTGTCTCAACCAACACACTAAAATAGATATTATATAAATATTATTTTAGAAATTAATTAGTTGTTAGGATGAAGAGCCACTATATGGAAATGCTCCCCTCCCCTACTTCCACCACAGGAAGCCCAAGCAAACACAGGAAGCCCAAACAGCGTACTTCGCGGGGGGGGGGGGGGGGGGGGGGGGGGGGGGGGGACGAACGAACGAGACTTGGAGCAAGTCTATGCTGTAATAAAGTCGTTATTATTATTAAGACCCAACAAGTATTAAGCCTGTCACCATATCAATAATTGCTTTCAATTGATATTTTCCTTTTCTCTTCGTGCATTTTGATTGCATATAGCTAATTGCATAATCGTTGTCGGGTTGAAAATCATAAATCATAGAAGCTGAGACCGCAAGGATGGATGGGAAATCAGTTCATGAGCCGCATTACATACAGATATATTCAAGTTCTCGTAGTTTTGAAGGTATATGAGCTATTTAACTAAGATCCTTCAAGTCTGGATAAAAAGGTCATTGACAGTGTTATTTGAGTGTTAATTTCCCAGAATTCCTTTTGGTCATAGCTTGCATGATTTTTACCCCGACAACGATTATGCAATTAGCTATATCAGCATTACCTGTACAGTCTCAACGATGCAGCAATGCAACGCCATGAGTGTAAGCACCATCTACAAATATAGCTGATTCCAATAAACCTGGGCACTACTAAATAAATTTGCTGTCAGTGTTTATTAGATGCAAAGAAACAAAAGAAAAGAGTGAGTGTCTAATAGTGTGTAATGATGTAGTTAGTAACGCCCAGGTTTATTGGAATCACTCTTTTGGCTTGGTAGGTTTACTATTTGATGTTTTTTTAGTTCCTTGAGAAACAGAACACGAACTTGAAGACTCTTGGTCACTTTCCGATAAACTCTGCAAAAGAGTCACTGTAACTATCATTTTCGCTCTCTTCACTTTCAGTTTCTTCAATTTCGCCAATTTATTCGTCCGCCACTTTGTTCATATATCACAAATAAACACAAATCATCTACCTCATTGATGCTGATTGGATCTGTTTAATTCCCATGGGGGATTCCTATTGATTGATGATTAGTTCGCGGGAAAAGGAGTTCTAAAAATAGCCTGATCCGGTCACAGGTCGTCTCACAAACCCAGTACGGTAGATGGAGGCTCCTACTTATGGGCTCCTGGTCATGTTTAAGATTATTAAAAACTTTGAACCAGCAATTACACAGAGGACGATGTGAATAGGTCGCCTGTGTTCAGACCTACCCTCCCCCACCCCCTCCGCTTCCCCACCTCCTCCCCCTCTTCGAATGGCAATTTAATTTATGCAAAACGCTAAAAATGTCCCATACACCCAGACTAAATCTTCATCCTATACGTAACATACGGTGACTCAGCATAATGTCTGGGAGTATGGTCTTTTTTATGCTATTTTTAGCATTTTGATCTCGCGGCCGCTGCATGGTTCGAAACTTCCCAAAAGACTATCTTTTTTATTTTTTCCTCCAGACATCTTCAATTAATTTGTATTACATTTCTGTCTTAGTTTTCATTATCGTTTATTTTCTATTCACTATATATAATAAATGTATCTCAGTAGTTATAATTTTTTGTATTTTTTTATGATTTATTTTCTGTCTTAGTTTTCATTATCGTTTATTTTCTATTCACTATATAAAAATGTATCTCAGTAGTTATAATTTGTTGTAATTTTATGATTTATTTTTTGTCTTAGTTTTCATTATCGTTTATTTTCTATTCACTATGTAAGGGTTAGAGAATAACGCGAGTGCTTTATGGGATTTAGAGCTCCGAGCAGCAGATAGAAGGCCACGAGGCGCGTTTTTTGTTTTATTCTCTAACCGTTTTAGAATATAGTCATACTCACGAGAGTATTCTTTGGCTGCATGTCAGTTGCTTTCCCAAAGGAATACTGATTTCAAACGCAAATACAAAATGCAAAAATGTTCAGTTGTGTGTGACTTCAGTGGAGTGAAGATGAATATCCCCATGGCATATTGAGGCTTTTAAATACGAAGCTTGCAACGCTAGAAATCATCGGTATTTGTTGTGGAAATGAAGAGCAGAAATCTCAAAGTTTCTTTAAACCAGTTAGAACCAATGCAAAATTGAAAAATGAGAGAAATAAATGGACACCAAAAAAAAGTCCAAGCACGATGTGGAAATTTAATATATTGAAAGATTGGGCTAACTATATCGCAAAAATCATACGGAGAACTTGGATGACTGATGAATATCGTTCATCTACACTTCTTGTAGAAGTCATGGAGAAACTCGTTTGTGATTTCATTTTGAACAGTAAGTGACTCGCTACGTTTCTTTAGTGTTTAGCATAGCCCGGATTATGATCTGTATTTCTCATGTATCTGTATTCATGTATAAATCTAATAACTGTCGAGATTAAACTAAGATTGCATTAGAATATTTTTTGTATATTTAGTTTAGTACACGTTATATATTAGAGTGCAAATATTATATCCGTGAAATAAGCGCCAATTACAACAATGATAAAACATTTGTGCTATTTATTAGTACTATTAGTTAGTTAACTATTTCATGGATATAATATTTGCACTCTAGTATTCTCTAACTTAGTCATTAGTATTCCCTATATAGAGAATACTAATAAGGCTTTGTAACAAAAGAAAACAAAGAGCTTTATTAGTATTCTCTATATAGAGAATACTAATGAGTCCATTGTTAAAGCCATATTAGTTACTTTATGAGATATAGAGCGCACAAATGCTGGGCGCTGATTGGTCGAGTGAGTATGACTATATTCTAATTAAAAATATATCTCAGTAGTTATAATTTGACGTTGTATTTTTTTATGATTTTTTTTTCTGTCTTAGTTTTCATTATCATTTATTTTCTATTCACTCATATAAAAATGTATCTCAGTAGTTTAAAAGGCATTTTGTCAGCATTTTTTTGTATTTATTCAAAATGGTCAAAAATTTTGTAATTTTTGATGATTTTGTTTCTCTCTGATAGTTTTCATTATCGTTTATTTTCTATTCACTATATAAAAATGTATCTCATTTAGTTAAAATTTTTTGTCAGCAGCAGTTTTTTTAATTATTCAAAATGGTCAAAAATCGTGCAAAATAGAACATATTGGTGGGCTATATGCCATGCACAATATGGTCAAACATCGTCCAAATGGTCATTTTTGGTGGGTTATATGCCATGCAAAATGGTCAAAAATAGTTCAAATGGTCATTTTGGTGGGTTACACCCATGCATATTGGTCAAAAAATCGTCAAAAATGATCATTTTTTTAATATGTTCAAAAATCGCCCAAAATGGTCATTTTTGGTGGGTTACAGCCAATGCAAAATGGTCCAAAATCGTCCAACAAATCGTCCAAAGAAAGAGTCCAAAGCATAGTCCAAAAAAATAGTCCAAAAAATTAGTCCAGAAAATAGTCCAGAAAATAGTCCAAAAAATAATCCAAGAAGTAATCCAAACAAAATCGTCCAAAAAATCGTCCAAAAAAATTATCAAAAAAAATTAGTTAAAACGATAATCCAAAACAATGTGCACAAAATAGTCGAAAAAAAATCGCCCAAGAAATACTCCAATAAAAAAAGGCCAAAAAATAATCCAAACTAATTAATAATAGTTTAAAAACATTCCAAAAAAATGTGCAAAAAATCGTCCAAACTAATAGTCCATCGAGTAGTTCAAAAAAATAGTCCAAAAAAATAGTCCAAACAAATAGTCCAAATCAATAGTCCAAAGCAATAGTCCAAAACAATAGTCCAAAAAAAAACAATAGTCTAAAAAATTCTAAAATAAAAAAATAAAAAAATAGAAAAGAAGAAAGAAATTAAACAGATTTTAAAAAAGAACAAAAACAACAATTAACAAAACAAAAAAACAAAAAAATGAAGAGGTCGCTCATGGAATCGAGCCCACGATCATCAGCTTCCAAAGCATGAGTTGTAGACGCAAGCCAAGGGTCCATAGTAATTTGCACAACAATAGACAGTCCATTCACAGGATACACTAGGTTATTTTGTCCTCCAAATCAATAAGCGTGCACAATAGCCTAGTGGTGCGGGGCAGTTATTTAGTGGGACTAGGATCCGACTGTTCCCTCCCTCTTTGATCACTAAGCTGATTGGTGTAATGCCCGATAGCACGGATGAGGCCGAAATCTTCATCCTATACGTAACATACGGTGACTCAGCATAATGTCTGGGAGTATGGTCTTTTTTTATGCTATTTTTAGCATTTTGATCTCGCGGCCCGCTGGTTCGAAACTTCCCAAAAGACTATCTTTTTTTTTTTTTTCCTCCAGACATCTTCAATTAATTTGTATTACATTTCTCTCTTAGTTTTCATTATCGTTTATTTTCTATTCACTATATAAAATAACTATGATATAACGCGCGCTCTGATTGGCTAAAGGATGCGTATTCCGCGTGCTTTATGAGAGCACACAGCACGCGCGCGCAGATATTCAAACATTTTTGTAACGAACAGAATTGAAAACTTGCCTTAAAATCATAATTGTATTTTATAAAAGAAATAGAGAACTCGTCCGCTGTGCTGTGTGCAGATTTATAGCACTTGGGGACTGATCAGAACACTCGAGAAGTGTTGAGAAGCACTCCGCTACGCGTCGTGCTTCTCCTAACACTTCTCTCGTGTTCTGATCAGTCCCCGCGTGCTATAAATCTGCACACAGCACGCGCGCTCGTTTTCTATTTCTTCAATGTATCTCAGTAGTTATAATTTTTTGTAATTTTTTATGATTTATTTTCTGTCTTAGTTTTCATTATCGTTTATTTTCTATTCACTATTTAAAAATATATCTCAGTAGTTATAATTTTTTGTATTTTTTTATGATTTTGTTTCTGTCTGATAGTCTTCATTATCGTTTATTTTCTATTCACTATATAAAAATGTATCTCAGTAGCTATAATTTTTTGTCAGTTTTTTTAATTATTCAAAATGGTCAAAAATCGTGCAAAATAGTCATATTGGTGGGCTATATGCCATGCAAAATGGTCAAAAATCGTCCAAATGGTCATTTTGGTGGGTTACACCCCATGCAATATGGTCAAAAATGGCCAATTTTACTGGGTTATTGCCCAGACAATTTTGCATGGGTTATAACCCACCAAAAATGACCATTTTGCATGGGCTATAACCTTTTGGACGATTTTTGACCATATTGCATGGGCTATAATATAAACCCACCAAAAATGACCATTTTGACGATTTTTGACCATATTAAAAAAATTACCATTTTGGACGATTGTTGACCATTTTGCATGGGCAAAGTAAAATTGGTAAGTAAAATTAATCATTTAGGACAATTTTTGATGGATACGGGACGGGACGGAATGATACATTGATTGACCCCAACACTTTCTTGCACACTGAATATTTATTAACATTAGCAATAAATACAGAATTTATAGTATTAAATGGACGTATATCCAACTGGACCATCAAAGCCATGTACAATCATTTTGAATGACACAGTACTTTTACAAAGTGTGTGTTTTAAGGCCAAGTAAATCGGCAACAAAATCGGTTGGAACTTGTCGTGCAATGGAGTCTTTTTCGTACGAGTGGCAGTGTTCCCGCACCGTCACCGCCCCTGGATGAGATGCACCTACACGCTTTTTGATTGGTTCACAAAGGAAGCCATTAAGTGTCACGGTACCGTAGGTTTCCCACTCATACGAAAACGACTCTATTGCTTGTATTACCGCTCCACGCGCGCAACGTCTCGCGCAATAAATTTGCTTTGCTGCAAATTGCACAATTTCGTTGCACGCAGTAGCTCTCTCTACAAATCCAACGATTTGTTGTCCTGCCGTGATGTACTTGGCCCAAGACAAGAAAATAAGTCTAGTTTAGAGTGAAACAGAGTAATTAAATAATAGTAATTGAGCCGAGTGGAGTGCAATTTGGTCTGAAATCATGCCAGTGATGCTAATTACGAGTATGATTTCAGACCAAAACTACACGACACGAAGTTCAATTCCTATTAATCATATTCGTTTTGAAATCTTTTCAAACACACTCGTTATATTTATGTAGTAAGTTGTAATAATATGAACAATTTTAAAAATGTAATTGATTTTTTTTTAATTAAGAAAATGATGTAATTAATTAATGATCCCAATTAGTGCGATTAATAATGAAAATCGCACCATTTTGAAATCTTTTCAAACACACTCTTTATTTAATATAAATAAATATTGCAATATTAATAGTGATCAAATTAGTGCGATTAATAATAATTTTAACCAATCAGATTGCAGAAAACACCTGTGATTTCAAAATGAATATGATTAACCATGTTATACAATCGATTCAGTAAGTTATCTTAGTTTTATAAAATATTATTCACTTCAATAAAATGATGGTACTTAACCCGTGAAACAGATATATTACTAGACATTCCATTGTTTTCTTTTGTTTTGATTTGACTATTAGTCACTAATCATCATCATCTGGCACGTATGATTTTTCATCATCATTGTCATCATCATTTTTCATCACTACCACTTCCATCATCATCATTTTCATCATCATTTTTCATCATCATTTTTCATCATCATCATCACCACCTCGTCAGTCATCATTTTCATCATCATTTTTCATCACTACCACTTCCATCATCATCATTTTCATCATCATCATTTTTCATCATCATCATCGCCACCTCGTCAGTCATCATTTTCATCATCATTTTTCATCACTACCACTTCCATCGTCATCATTTTTATCATCATCATCATCATTTTTCATCATCATCAGGATATGTACAGGCACATGTAATTCATCACGTGACGACGATGATGATGATGATGAAGTATTATTATTATTATTATTATTAGATTGTGTTTCACGGGTTAAGTACCATCACTCTATACGTACAGGATGTTCATGTAATATTTGCAGCAAGGTGTTTATTAGACTTCTAGTACGTGTTTAGCTACACAGCCTCCCTCAGTGAATAAATCATTGGCAATACGCTTGAGAGAATCGTCACCATTCTTCTTGGAGCCTTAGTTAACAAATATATCACTGTTAGCGCAGTGCTGATACAAAGATCATGATGATGATATATGATGATGATTATTTTATATATAAGGTATATGTAATTGAGAATTTTTGGAATGCACTAGATTTAAATTATTATGAAATGATGGTGATGATGGTGGTGATGAAAAATGATGATGATGAAAATGATGCTGGTGATTGTGATGATGAAAATGATGATGACCAGGGTGATGAAAAATGATGACGATAATAAAAATAATGGCGATGTTGATGAAAATGATGGTGATGATGATGATGATGAAAAATCATACCTACCAGAGGACGGAATTCTATGGTCGTGATGATGGATACTATGACGATAGTGGTGTTGATGATAGTGGTGTTGATGATAGTGGTGATGATGATGATGGTCGTGATGGTGGTGGCAGTGATGATGGGGATGATGATAGTGGTGTTGATGACGGTGACGGTGATACTGCTGCTGCTGCTGCTGATGATGATAATAATACACACTAATATTCAAACAACTTCATGTTTACCTTTAGCAACTTCCCTGAGCAGTTGCTTATTCTTGTCATAAGCTTCACGACAAACAGTGGTCGTTAAAAGAGCCTGAAAAACAACCATGCATTCAATGGGAACTACAATCAACCAAATAAAGCAATCCATTGTACGATAACTACCTCGTGGTCTGCTGTTGGGTTCCCTGCGTATAATGTCCGCGTCGCCCTGGACAGTACTGCAGTCATGGCGAACAAATTAATGGATGCGTCAGCCATTCGTTTCAGTAGTAGTTGTTCATCGATGATTTTCTAAAAGTGCAAGCATGAATCGCAGAAGTGTTAGCCTGCAGATACGGGCTGAAATCGCTGGATCCTCGAGTATGATACGGGCTAGGGAGGGAATAACATAGCTTTATTATATTTTTTGTCGAAGAACGCACGAAATATGCACAAGAACGCGCGAAATATGGGACCGTATTTTGGGTAGTTACTTCAAACTGGCTTTCCAATCATTCATGCAGAATCGTGTGATGAAAATTAACCAATCAGCGTGCGAGAATTCACAGTTTTTGGCTAGCGCGCGCTCATACAGAGATTTCCAAGTTTTCACTGTAATTTGTTGTTTTTCTTTCACCAGAATAGCTAGTTTCTTTGACAAAAAATATAATAAACAACTTATTAGTCGGGTAAGCATCTAATACGGCTGTGAATTTTTACTCGTCATGTATTTTGCTCGCCTAAAGGCTCGCCAAAATACCAAATGACTCGTAAAAATACACAGACGTATTAGATGCTTAGCCGACTAATAACCTCTATTTATTATATATTTTGTCGAAGAACGCTCGAAATATGCACAAGAACGCGCGAAATATTTGTTTTGTGTAGTTACTTCAAACTGGCTTTCCAATCAATCATGTAGAATCGTGTGATGAAAATTAACCAATCAGCGTGCGAGAAATTCTACAGTTTTGGCTAGCGCGCGCTCGTACAGAGATATTTCCAAGTTTTCACTGTAATTTGTTGTTTTACTTTCACCAAAATAGCTACTTGCTTTGACAAAATATATAATAAACAACTTATTAGTGGCTAAGCATCTAATACGGCTGTGAATTTTTACTCGTCATGTATTTTGGCTCGCCTTATGACTCGTAAAAATACACAGCCGTATTAGATGCTTAGCCAACTAATAACCTCTATTTATTTACCTTTCCAAATTTGGCAAGTAGTTTTTCAGACTGCACTCCAAAGTCAATAGTGCTCTCTTCAAGTAGTTTTACGCTATCCTATTAAAATACAATAGAAACAACAGTCAATAACTGGGTTTTCGAGTCACTTACTACTTATTACACCAGCCTCCAACCATCCTATCGTTGGTTTGCAACCGATCAGATTTAAAGACGCAGCGGCCATGTTGGTGGTGCAAACAAGAGAAGCTGTGAGGAATGCTTTGTTATCAGGATCCAACATGGCCGCCATGACGTCACGTGCGAACCATCAATCTCTCGCCACACAGTTTCTTCTGTCCTCTATTTTAATTCCTACATTTCATTTCTTCCCACTTTTCCTCTTTTTAGTTCTTTTCACTTCTCAACTCTCCCATTTTCCGGTTTCCTGTACACTATTAATAATAGAAGGTTCTTACAGCGAACTGGGGGTGAACTACTTCAGACACGCCCAAGGAGCCTTTGATACCCAGTGAATATAATCCTCGTTTGCGCAGTGCATTCCACAGCACTCCTGGGTTCTGGAATGGGTTTTTCATGGCTCTGATACCAAACACAACCACAACATTAATAACATTGGAAACACAATTGGCGGGATCCCTGCAAGAACAACTTAAGTGATCTCTGATCAAACTCTAAATTCTCCTCAAGATTCTTTGAATTTCAAAGGAGAATTTGGGTTTTGGTCACAAGTCACTTTCTCTGTTCTTGCAGGGAGCCCTTCAGTTACTAATAAGGCGACTTGCGCTAAGAGGTCACGTGACCCTAACTCCCATAAATCGAACAGCAGTGTCAAAATGAACTCCAGAAATGAAAAAAGCAGCTCGTAATTAGTAAAAAGGCGAGTTTCAGTTCATAATGTCTGTCACAGGAGAAATTGGCATAAAAAAGTAAAATCGATCGTTTTCTAAGATTTTGTTTGGAAAATGCATTGGATGGCAAGAACCATTTATTTTTAATTTGGTGCTGCTCTTTTTATTTCTCAGTGGAGTTCATTTTGACACTGCTGTTCGAGTTAATGGGGTTGGGAGTCACGTGGCCTCTTAGTGCAAATCACCTGGACAGTAATAAAACTATAAACCGGCGACCTCTTCATGACAAAAGTTTCTATCGTAAACTGCTTACTTGACGACATCTTTGAGTTGATCACCAGCGTACTTCATTCCAGTCAGTGCTATGTACATACGAAGGATTTCATTGGTTCCCTGAAATAATAGCACAATAATATGTATTACACCTTGTGTTGTAGCGATACTAAAATGGGAAAAGGTGACTTTTGTTTCTTTTCATTTCTTTATTTTTTTCTTCTTTCTGAATTTTTTATTTTACCAAATACAACTGAAGTTTCCAATTAAGTCAAATCACTATAGTTGGAACCTCTCGTAAGCGACCGCCTCTCGTAAGCGACCACAAAGCTTGACATTTTGGGTGGTCGCTTACGGGAGGTTCTACTGTAATATATATCTTATTATTTTAATATTAAAATACTGTAGCTCTATAGGGCAGATAAATGACTCTAGGTCCAGGCAAGCTCTTCTCTCTTCCTGTTCTCGCTGTTCTGTGGTAGATAGACAACCACACTCGAAAGAGGGAGAGGAGATTGCCAGGGAGAAACGTAGGAGTTTACCTTGTTTAATTAAACTACAGCAGCGGTAAACCTACCTCGAATATCAGCATAATTCTTGTGTCTCTTAATAGTCTTTCAAATGGATAGCTCTTCATATACCCAAGACCTGCACAACACACAATATAATCCACTTTGATATGTATTTGATCATAGCCATTAAATACTTCATTATTAAAAACCACTAGTCTTCAAAATGAAGAGCAATACAAGTGTACAACGTTTCGAAGTCGCCATGACTTCATTATCAAGTATTTTAATGATAGTCTACCTCGATTACTATTTGTAGTCGAGTGGCCAAACTTGACTTATTTTAACTTTTCAATAAACTCGAATTCTTACCTCCAAGAGTTTGAAGAGCTTCATTGACACCACTCCAAATACCCTCTGAGCCATACACCTAATAATAACAGTTCAATAATATTAGTATGAGACGATAATGATTAAACATCACAAGTTGTACATGGGTGGGTAAACAGATAAAAACATAGACAGTCTGGTGATTCAATGGATGGGCCATGGCCCTACAACAAAAGTATCGCGAACACCCCCTACCCGCCATCTCCAATGTTGAAGACTTAGCAAATGATCAGAGCGCAGCAGTTTGAAAAACAACTTTGTATTGGGGGAAAGGGGGTCACTGTAGAGCTAAGTGTTCGTGGACTTTTGTCGAACGCTGTAGGGGCAGACGGACGAATGGATGGCTGGATGGATAGACAGACGAATTTATAGATGGGAGGGATGGACGGACGACCAATGTACAGACAGACAAAATGGATGGAAGGATGGATGGATCAATGGGCAGACAGACGAATTTATAGATGGGAGGGATGGACGACTGACGGACAGACAGAAGAATGGAAGGATGGATGGATCAATGGGCAGACAGACAGATTTATAGATGGGAGGGATGGACGGACGACCAATGTACAGACAGACAAAATGGATGGAAAGATGGATGGATCAATGGGCAGACAGACGAATTTATAGATGGGAGGGATGGACGACTGACGGACAGACAGAAGAATGGAAGGATGGATGGATCAATGGGCAGACAGAGGAAATTTATAGATGGGAGGGATGCGTCCTCAGTATCAATGTCCATCATGCCACTAGTCATGTATGACATGGATAATGAATAGCGTGTACTAACCTTACACATAGCAGCCTCTAGGGATGCATCCTCAGTATCAATGTCCATCATGCCACTAGTCATGTATGACATGGATAATGAATAGCGTGTACTAACCTTACACATAGCAGCCTCTAGGGATGCGTCCTCAGTATCAATGTCCATCATGCCACTAGTCATGTATGACATAGATAATGAATAGCGTGTACTAACCTTACACATAGCAGCCTCTAGGGATGCGTCCTCAGTATCAATGTCCATCATGCCACTAGTCATGTATGACATGGATTCTATAGTGTACTCCAACAAACACATACGAGCAAACTTCTCCTGTAAAAAATAGGACAAATACAAATCCAATACGTTATTTTTTTTATTTTTCACCCAGTTGTGAAATGCGCTGGGATCCGAATTTAGTGTGTTCAATAAGAACCTTATTATTATTATTATTATTATTATTATTATCATCATTAATTTCCTCCGCCTCCACCTCCGCCTCCCCTACCAACATTGAGAAATGACGTTAACAGTTAACGTATCACTTCAACAATTTTTTTCTGATGTGTAAAATCATTCATATCACATGAGTTGCAGTGTGGTTGCATGTGCAATTTTGCATCAGCACACATTGTAACTGAATTGCGACTTTTAGGACCTTTTTCTAGCCACCATACATATAAGTAAGAATTACTAAATTTGAAAAAGCACAATTTTTGGCCTCTGCAGGCAGATAAATTCACTGGCGTACAGACAAAGTGTGCGTAACTACACTGTAATGTATGGCACTGAGAGTTGTTTCCATATGATATGAGTGGGGGAAGAGAGTTGTTTCCATATGAGTGGGAAGAGAGTTGTTTCCATATGAGTGGGAAGAGAGTTGTTTCCATATGAGTGGGAAGAGAGTTGTTTCCATATGAGTGGGAAGAGAGTTGTTTCCATATGAGTGGGAAGAGAGTTGTTTCCATATGAGTGGGAAGAGAGTTGTTTCCATATGAGTGGGAAGAGAGTTGTTTCCATATGAGTGGGAAGAGAGTTGTTTCCATATGAGTGGGAAGAGAGTTGTTTCCATATGAGTGGGAAGAGAGTTGTTTCCATATGAGTGGGAAGAGAGTTGTTTCCATATGAGTGGGAAGAGAATGTTTCCATATGAGTGGGAAGAGAGTTGTTTCCATATGAGTGGGAAGAGAGTTGTTTCCATATGAGTGGGAAGAGAGTTGTTTCCATATGAGTGGGAAGAGAGTTGTTTCCATATGAGTGGGAAGAGAGTTGTTTCCATATGAGTGGGAAGAGAGTTGTTTCCATATGAGTGGGAAGAGAGTTGTTTCCATATGAGTGGGAAGAGAGTTGTTTCCATATGAGTGGGAAGAGAGTTGTTTCCATATGAGTGGGAAGAGAGTTGTTTCCATATGAGTGGGAAGAGAGTTGTTTCCATATGAGTGGGAAGAGAGTTGTTTCCATATGAGTGGGAAGAGAGTTGTTTCCATATGAGTGGGAAGAGAGTTTTTCCATATGAGTGGGAAGAGAGTTCCATTGAGTGGAAGATATGAGTGGGAAGAGAGTTGTTTCCATATGAGTGGGAAGAGAGTTGTTTCCATATGAGTGGGAAGAGAGTTGTTTCCATATGAGTGGGAAGAGAGTTGTTTCCATATGAGTGGGAAGAGAGTTGTTTCCATATGAGTGGGAAGAGAGTTGTTTCCATATGAGTGGGAAGAGAGTTGTTTCCATATGAGTGGGAAGAGAGTTGTTTCCATATGAGTGGGAAGAGAGTTGTTTCCATATGAGTGGGAAGAGAGGGTTTCCATATGAGTGGGTTTCCATATGAGTGGGAAGAGAGTTGTTTCCATATGAGTGGGAAGAGAGTTGTTTCCATATGAGTGGGAAGAGAGTTGTTTCCATATGAGTGGGAAGAGAGTTGTTTCCATATGAGTGGGAAGAGAGTTGTTTCCATATGAGTGGGAAGAGAGTTGTTTCCATATGAGTGGGAAGAGAGTTGTTTCCATATGAGTGGGAAGAGAGTTGTTTCCATATGAGTGGGAAGAGAGTTGTTTCCATATGAGTGGGAAGAGAGTTGTTTCCATATGAGTGGGAAGAGAGTTGTTTCCATATGAGTGGGAAGAGAGTTGTTTCCATATGAGTGGGAAGAGAGTTGTTTCCATATGAGTGGGAAGAGAGTTGTTTCCATATGAGTGGGAAGAGAGTTGTTTCCATATGAGTGGGAAGAGAGTTGTTTTTCCATATGAGTGGGAAGAGAGTTGTTTCCATATGAGTGGGAAGAGAGTTGTTTCCATATGAGTGGGAAGAGAGTTGTTTCCATATGAGTGGGAAGAGAGTTGTTTCCATATGAGTGGGAAGAGAGTTTCCATATGAGTGGGAAGAGAGTTGTTTCCATATGAGTGGGAAGAGAGTTGTTTCCATATGAGTGGGAAGAGAGTTGTTTCCATATGAGTGGGAAGAGAGTTGTTTCCATATGAGTGGGAAGAGAGTTGTTTCCATATGAGTGGGAAGAGGGTTGTTTCCATATGAGTGGGAAGAGAGTTGTTTCCATATGAGTGGCAAGAGAGTTGTTTCCATATGAGTGGGAAGAGAGTTGTTTCCATATGAGTGGGAAGAGAGTTGTTTCCATATGAGTGGGAAGAGAGTTGTTTCCATATGAGTGGGAAGAGAGTTGTTTCCATATGAGTGGGAAGAGAGTTGTTTCCATATGAGTGGGAAGAGAGTTGTTTCCATATGAGTGGGAAGAGAGTTGTTTCCATATGAGTGGGAAGAGAGTTGTTTCCATATGAGTGGTAAGAGAGTTGTTTCCATATGAGTGGGAAGAGAGTTGTTTCCATATGAGTGGGAAGAGAGTTGTTTCCATATGAGTGGGAAGAGAGTTGTTTCCATATGAGTGGGAAGAGAGTTGTTTCCATATGAGTGGTAAGAGAGTTGTTTCCATATGAGTGGGAAGAGGGTTGTTTCCATATGAGTGGGAAGAGAGTTGTTTCCATATGAGTGGTAAGAGGGTTGTTTCCATATGAGTGGGAAGAGAGTTGTTTCCATATGAGTGGGAAGAGAGTTGTTTCCATATGAGTGGGAAGAGAGTTGTTTCCATATGAGTGGTAAGAGAGTTGTTTCCATATGAGTGGGAAGAGAGGGTTGTTTCCATATGAGTGGGAAAGAGAGTTGTTTCCATATGAGTGGAAAGAGAGTTGTTTCCATATGAGTGGGAAGAGAGTTGTTTCCATATGAGTGGAAAGAGAGTTGGAAAAAGAGTTGTTTCCATATGAGTGGGAAGAGAGTTGTTTCCATATGAGTGGGAAGAGAGTTGTTTCCATATGAGTGGGAAGAGAGTTGTTTCCATATGAGTGGGAAGAGAGTTGTTTCCATATGAGTGGGAAGAGAGTTGTTTCCATATGAGTGGGAAGAGAGTTGTTTCCATATGAGTGGGAAGAGAGTTGTTTCCATATGAGTGGGAAGAGAGTTGTTTCCATATGAGTGGGAAGAGAGTTGTTTCCATATGAGTGGGAAGAGAGTTGTTTCCATATGAGTGAGAGTTGTTTCCATATGAGTTGTTTCCATATGAGTGGGAAGAGGGTTGTTTCCATATGAGTGGCAAGAGAGTTGTTTCCATATGAGTGGAAAGAGAGTTGTTTCCATATGAGTGGGAAGAGAGTTGTTTCCATATGAGTGGGAAGAGAGTTGTTTCCATATGAGTGGGAAGAGAGTTGTTTCCATATGAGTGGGAAGAGAGTTGTTTCCATATGAGTGGGAAGAGAATTGTTTCCATATGAGTGGGAAGAGAGTTGTTTCCATATGAGTGGGAAGAGAGTTGTTTCCATATGAGTGGGAAGAGAATTGTTTCCATATGAGTGGGAAGAGAGTTGTTTCCATATGAGTGGGAAGACAGTTGTTTCCATATGAATGGAAAGTAGTTTCTGCATGGTTCGTGCCATGCAGTGACCATGCCGTATCCAAGCATTCTGATTGGTTGAGCAATGAGATTCCGTACCATGACCGTAACTCCGTACCGTAGGTTTCCCACTCATACCAAAACGACTCTAATACACGTACCTGAATCTGTCCAAACTCGCTAAGCTTTTTTCCAAACTGGATTCTTGATGTTGCATGATCAACAGACAATTCTTAAAGACACAAACATCAAAACTGTTATTTCAATGACTTAAAAACTTATGTTCAACTGTAGGATGTAAAATATATAGAGGATATTACACTGGGCGCGTCGAGATACAAATTTTATATTTCAGTGTTTATAATATCTCTCACGAGTGAGCGCAGCGACCATGTAATATTCTGTTTAATATATGATTATGGATGAAACCTTTTTTTGTTTTGAAACCATTTTATGATAGCTCCACATGTGAAGAATTGAAGATATCAATTTTTTGAAGAAGAGAAATATAGATATTTCATTGATAATTATATATTAAAGTGGTTTATCTGTGGAAAGGATTGTGAGAAAATGGACTGATCTGATATTTTTCTTTGTAGAGTGGATGGTCCCCTCCCCTCCCTTAGAGGCATGCTCACAGGCCAGGCTAGTTTATAACCACTTACCAATCAATTTCCTCATGCCACCAGCAGCAGCAGCTCCCATCCCAAACCTACCACTATTGAGAATGTTCATGGCGACCTGAAGGACATCAATTGATGTAGATGTTGACACTGTATAACACACTAAATGAAACTACTCATTCAGACGACCTCCAAGAGCATCAAACACTGTATAACACACTAAATGAAACTACTCATTCAGACGACCTCCAAGAGCATCTGGTATGAAATAAAATGTATCCAGCACGTTGTACCATACGGAACCTTTAGTTACAGTATACAGTACAATTGTTAGCCACACCTTAATTAATGTAGTGCTGTGTGGGCAGGGGGAGGGGGAGAGGGGGAGGGGAAGAGGGGATGGAGGGGACTCCCATGTGAAAGGTGCAGGGATGATTGTCGGAAAATTTGATTTAAACCCCGAAAGGAGACCTTTTTTTATTTCTTTGCGAACAACCCTAAATGATACCTTGATGGCTAAAAATATTGGCATTCCATCGTGAACACCATAAGGGAGACCAAAACCCATAGTTTGCACACCTAAAAGAGACAACAATCTTCCCCACAGGGGTGGGGGGTGTGGGGTGCATGCAACAAAGGGATATCTAATAAACTTCAAAAGCTTCAGAACCATGCCGTGCGAGGGTGGTTTGTCATGGGCCAAGGCCAAACATTTGTTTTTGTATGAAAAACATTTGATATTCTGCATATTGCGTTTGCAAACAATATATTTTCAAACTTTAAAAAAGCAGTTTTTACCTTGAATCCTCCTCCAACTTCACCTAGAACATTTTCAATGGGTATAGGAGTATTCTCATAGAAGACTTCACAAGCTGGAGATATGAAGAGTTGAGTTCAATTCAATGAACAAATACAATCTACAGTCTGACTGACTGATGTCTGACTGAAATAATGAATGACCGACTGAATGAATGATTGACTGAATAAATGACCGACTGAATGAATGATTGACTGAATGAATGACCGACTGAATGAATGACCGACTGAATGAATGATTGACTGAATGAATGACCGACTGAATGAATGACCGACTGAATGAATGACTGAATGAATGATTGACTGAATGAATGAATGATTGACTGAATGAATGATTGACTGAATGAATGATTGACTGAATGAATGATTGACTGAATGAATGATTGACTGTTCATTCTAAATGAATGATTGACTGAATGAATGATTGACTGAATGAATGACCGACTGAATGAATGATTGACTGAATGAATGATTGACTGAATGAATGATTGACTGAATGAATGATTGACTGAATGAATGATTGACTGAATGAATGATTGACTGAATGAATGACCGACTGAATGAATGATTGACTGAATGAATGATTGACTGACTGACTGAATGAATGACTGACTGAATGACTGAATGAATGAATGATGACTGAATGAATGATTGACTGAATGAATGATGAATGACTGAATGAATGATTGACTGAATGATGATGATTGAATGAATGATTGACTGAATGAATGATTGACTGAATGAATGATTGACTGAATGAATGACCGACTGAATGAATGATTGACTGAATGAATGATGACTGACTGAAATATGACTGACTGACTGATTGACTCAATGAATGATTGACTGAATGAATGATTGACTGAATGAATGATTGACTGAATGAATGATTGAATGAATGAATGATTGACTGAATGAATGATTGACTGAATGAATGATTGACTGAATGAATGATTGACTGAATGAATGATTGACTGAATGAATGATTGACTGAATGAATGAATGACTGAATGAATGATTGACTGAATGAATGATTGACTGAATGAATGATTGACTGAATGAATGATTGACTGAATGAATGATTGACTGAATGAATGATTGACTGAATGAATGATTGACTGAATGAATGAATGATTGACTGAATGAATGATTGACTGAATGAATGATTGACTGAATGAATGATTGACTGAATGAATGATTGACTGACTGAATGAATGACCGACTGAATGAATGATTGACTGAATGATTGACTGACTGTATGCATATGACTGACTGACTGATTGACTGAATGAATGATTGACTGAATGAATGATTGACTGAATGAATGATTGACTGAATGAATGATTGATTGAATGAATGATTGACTGAATGAATGATTGACTGAATGAATGATTGACTGAATGAATGACCGACTGAATGAATGATTGACTGAATGAATGATTGACTGACTGTATGCATATGACTGACTGACTGATTGACTCAATGAATGATTGACTGAATGAATGATTGACTGAATGAATGATTGACTGAATGAATGATGAATGACTGAATGAATGATTGACTGAATGAATGATTGACTGAATGAATGATTGACTGAATGAATGATTGACTGAATGAATGATTGACTGAATGAATGATTGATTGAATGAATGATTGACTGAATGAATGATTGACTGAATGAATGATTGACTGAATGAATGATTGACTGAATGACTGATTGACTGAATGAATGATTGACTGAATGAATGATTGACTGAATGAATGACCGACTGAATGAATGATGACTGAATGAATGATTGACTGAATGAATGAATGATTGACTGAATGAATGATTGACTGAATGAATGATTGACTGAATGAATGATTGACTGAATGAATGATTGACTGAATTCAAATGAATGATTGACTGAATGAATGATTGACTGAATGAATGACCGACTGAATGAATGATTGACTGAATGAATGATTGACTGAATGAATGATTGACTGAATGAATGATTGACTGAATGAATGATTGACTGAATGAATGATTGACTGAATGAATGACCGACTGAATGAATGATTGACTGAATGAATGATTGACTGACTGAATGATATGATGACTGACTGATGATTGACTGAATGAATGATTGACTGAATGAATGAATGATTGACTGAATGAATGATTGACTGAATGAATGATTGACTGAATGAATGATTGACTGAATGAATGATTGACTGAATGAATGATTGATTGAATGAATGATTGACTGAATGAATGATTGACTGAATGAATGATTGACTGAATGAATGACCGACTGAATGAATGATTGACTGAATGAATGATTGACTGACTGAATGACTGACTGACTGATTGACTCAATGAATGATGACTGAATGAATGATTGACTGAATGAATGATTGACTGAATGAATGATTGACTGAATGAATGATTGACTGAATGAATGATTGACTGAATGAATGATTGACTGAATGAATGATTGACTGAATGAATGATTGACTGAATGAATGATTGATTGAATGAATGATTGACTGAATGAATGATTGACTGAATGAATGATTGACTGAATGAATGATTGACTGAATGACTGATTGACTGAATGAATGATTGACTGAATGAATGATTGACTGAATGAATGATTGACTCATTGTCTGACTAATTGACTGACTGACTGACTGATTGACTGAACGAATGAATGATTGACTCATTGTCTGACTGACTCATTGTCTGACTGACTGATTGACTGACTGAATGATTGACTGAATGACTGATTGATGGAATGAATGATTGACTGAATGAATGATTGACTCTTGTCTGACTGAATTGAATGAATGATTGACTGAATGAATGATTGACTGACTGTATGCATATGACTGACTGACTGATTGACTGAATGAATGATTGACTGAATGAATGAATGATTGACTGAATGAATGATTGACTGAATGAATGATGACTGAATGACTGATTGACTGAATGAATGATTGACTGAATGAATGATGAATTGAATGAATGACTGACTGAATGAATGATTGACTGAATGAATGATTGACTGAATGAATGACCGACTGAATGAATGATTGACTGAATGAATGATTGACTGACTGTATGCATATGACTGACTGACTGACTGATTGACTCAATGAATGATTGACTGAATGAATGATTGACTGAATGAATGATTGACTGAATGAATGATTGACTGAATGAATGATTGACTGAATGAATGATTGACTGAATGAATGATTGACTGACTGAATGATTGACTGACTGATGAATGATTGACTGAATGATTGATTGAATGAATGACTGACTGAATGACTGACTGACTGAATGACTGATTGACTGACTGACTGATTGACTGACTGACTGACTGACTGAATGAATGATTGACTGAATGAATGATTGACTGAACGAATGAATGATTGACTCATTGTCTGACTATTGACTGACTGACTGACTGATTGACTGAACGAATGATACCAAGCTTGTCTGACTGACTTTGTCTGACTGACTGATTGACTGACTGAAAACTGAATGACTGATCCACTGAATGAAATGACTGAATGATGATTACTCATTGTCTGACTAATTGACTGAATGACTGACTGATTGAAAAATGAATGATTGCTCATTGTCTGACTGACTCATTGTCTGACTGACTGATTGACTGACTGAATGATTGACTGAATGAATGATTGACTGAATGATTGATTGAATGAATGAATGAATGATTGACTCATTGTCTGACTAATTGACTGAATGACTGATTGACTGAATGACTTGACTGAATGATGATTGACTGAATGATGATTGACTGAAATGATTGACTCATTGTCTGACTAATTGACTGAGACTGACTGATTGACTGAACGAATGAATGATTGACTCATTGTCTGACTGACTGATTGACTGACTGTATGCATATGACTGACTGACTGATTGACTGACTGAATGATTGACTTATTGTCTGACTGACTGATTGACTGACTGTATGCATATGACTGACTGACTGATTGACTGAATGAATTTTGACTCATTGTCTGACTGACTGATTGACTGACTGTTTTATGACTGACTGACTGATTGACTGAATTAATGATTGACTCATTGTCTGATGATTGACTGACTGACTGTATGCATATGACTGACTGACTGATTGACTGAATTAATGATTGACTCATTGTCTGACTGATTGACTGACTGACTGACTGACTGACTGACTGACTGACTGACTGACTGACTGACTGACTGACTGACTGACTGACTGACTGACTGACTGACTGACTGACTGACTGACTGACTGACTGACTGACTGACTGACTGACTGACTGACTGACTGACTGACTGACTGACTGACTGACTGACTGACTGACTGACTGACTGACTGACTGACTGACTGACTGACTGACAGACTGACAGAAATGAATGAATGAACAAACAAATAACCATTGAACTACTACGTAATACTTACTGTTAGACCCTCTAATACCAAGCTTGTCTTCTGGTTTACCATTAGTTATACCACCAAAAGCTCTCTCCACAATAAATGCTGTTATCTTATCCTCCTTCTCACCCTGCACAAGTTAAAAACCTGGCATCAACTTCATAACATTGCATTCTCGTTGCTAAATGATTAACACACATGTGGCCATAAGGCAATCGGCACTTGAACACAGGTGTCCCCTTGTACTTGTATATGTTTGTGTATGTCCACAAAGGCATTTTTTTACAATAACAGAGCGTAATCTCGCAATTTGATTGGCTCTCAGCGGCTCACATACATATATATGTAGAATGACGAATTGCTCATGCACGGAGCCAGCACGTGTTATAACATAGCTACAATATAACGCGCGCTCTGATTGGCTGGTTATCTATGAACAAGAAATGGATATACCATAGAGATATTTCATGGAAATCACGTCAAAATCCAAAATCAAAGATTTTCGCTGAAGTTTTTCTACCTACTATAAGACGAAAATGGATGAATTTGCTTTATTTAGCATTGACCATGGAGACCTAAGCTTACCGACTTTCTCAGCGGTTAAAACTCATTGTTAACGAACCCGACATAAGCGAAAATGCCGAACTAGAAAGTGTCAAAACAACACGCTTTGCATCCCGGTTTCGCATAAGCTTACTTGTCGGAGGACGATTTACAGCAACTTTTGATGGATAAGCAGTCAAAAAGGACAAAGAAAATGATAAACTGGCCGTGTTTCAATATTTAAAGGTAAGTACTTAACATAATGTTTAAACGACGAAGAAGAAAACTATGTAATCCTAATTATTTGAAAACAAATGATCGTACAGCAACAGATAAGCTTAATTGTATTTCGGTAGCAAAATTTTACAAATTATTCAAGTCCAAGTAAGCTCAAGCTTTACTTGTCACAACTTGTGTGAGAAACTGACTGAATATCATAATAACAACAAAAAATACTTTAAATAAATTTCCTGTAATAATTAAGCTTATCAATTACGTTAAAAGTACCTTTTCCATCACTTTTTTTTAGCCTGGTGCAGTAAAAGAGACAATTTGTCAAAACTCCACTTGCTTGAAAGAATGACAAACTCGATGCCCACCTTGACTGGCTGAAGCCGCGATTTTACGCCAAAGCGAGGAAAACAGACGAGGGAATGTACAGCAAAAAGACACTACTTCAGTACAGATAACTTATACCGAATCGTCACATCATGGCGATATCTGGGCACCGAAATGAGCAAAGCTTGGCTCATTATAACACACGTCCATCGTCAATACAACTTCACCACTGCAGCGAAATCTTGTCACGAAGCCTCGAGCAAAGTTCTTCTACACTACATGTACAGCAGTTGCTTTGGCTCAACCGTCCTTTCAAGTAATAGCAGCAGTACAGCAAAACAATGTCAGTCATCTTAGTGAGGGTCAGATGAAGCCTCCAATCCACTTTGATTCCCTTTTCAACAACTCCACTATCCAAACGTCCAAGTTGTAGTTTCGTCGAACGCTCGTAATCGATGTGTTTTTAAACTTCAAAAGTTCTTTGAAAATTCATCTCCAGAACGTGCCAAGATGAAAAACTGTGTTTTTTTTGTAATGTTTAGATAAATCTATTTTGTAAATTTTCCACGGAAAATGTGTAGTTTTGAGAAAATAGAGCACTTTGAGCGACATTTGCTGGTGTAAAGTCGTCTTCAGGTTTTGAACACTTTGAATGAATTGAGAAATACGTGCGCAGGTTTAGAAGAATTTGTCAGTTGATCAGAAGTATTGATAACAATAAATCTGTTTTTGACCGGTAAAATCCTTGTCTTTTATGTTTAGTTGTGTGTATATGTAGACCACTTTTAGCGGCTTTTGCTTGTGTATTAAAAGTTGTCTTCAGATATTGAACAATTTGAAAGAATTGAGATATATTCGTGCGCCAGTGTGAAGAATTTGTCAGTTGATCAGAATTATTGATAACAATAAATCAGTTTTTGACGCGTAAAAGCCATGGCTATGTTATAAAAGCAATGGTCAATGCTTAGCTGTGCGTATATCCAGTTCTGGATGCACTTGGTCGGCTGCTAAGCACTCAAGAAGCTAGAGTCGCACTCGGCTACGCCTCGTGCGACTCTTAAGCTTCTCTCGGGCTTAGCAGCCTCCCGCGTATCCAGAACTGGATATACGCACGCTAAGCATTGACCATTCCTTTACTTGAAACAGTTTTTCTTTCAAACTTTTTACTTGTTTTTGGATGTTGTTTTTTTTACTTTGTTATAATTTTTTAAATAAAAGATATTGCAAACGGTTTTCCATTGTCTGTACTCTTATTGACAATGGATTTGATGTCACAAAATGTTCAAAATGTTGCAGTGAAACCACTGAGTTTTGGACATTTTGTGACGTCAAATCCATTGTCAATAAGAGTACAGACAATGGACAACTGCATTGTTAAATAGCTTACTGTATAAAGTGGCCATTATCCACAACAACATACCTTAGCATTAGTGATTTCAGTTCTTGCAAAAACAGTCATTATATCTGCCCATCCACCATTTGATATCCAGATCTGAATAAAAAGAAGATTAAATGATGTATAGACCCTTCTACATGCATCACTCTGTCTTTTATCTTCTCTAGGCTTCCTGTTATCTATCGACTGAGAGGAACAGACTGGAACAGAGGGGGGCAAGTCTCCCTCTGCCTTCAGTCTTAATAAGATACCAGAAAAGCAAAGTGAACCCAGACGGGGTTGCACATGCATGGTGGAGGGTAAATGATGTAGTGTTTTAACCAATAGCATAATGTATTTCCCAAAAACAAAAATATCAAAAATATAGACCGAATGCAATAATGGCGTCCAATTTCAATTGCCATTGTTCTGGACTGACTAGCCTCTCATACAAGTGAAAATGCTTTTGTGTTTCCACATGAACAAGAGGCTAGTCAGTCCAGAACAATGGCAATTGAAATTGGACGCCATTATTGCATTCGGTCTATTACTCGAGGTTTAAAATGCCATTTCTTTGTATTTTTGTGTACACCACAAATCACTGTCTGGGCTCTAAGGAGCATGAGCTTTGTGCCGCTGGCTGAGTGACAATAAAGGCTCATGACTTCACAAATTTACAGTATACATGTAGTTCTGAGTAACAAACCAACTTCTATACTGTCACGTGTCACCTTCTTTAGATAAAGTCTCACTTACTTACTTACTTACTTACTTACTTACTTACTACTAAAGTCATGTGTCATCAATCGCTGGCACATAAGACAGATAATGACATTTATGTACATATGTGCTTACTTTGTTTCCATTTAACAGAAAGTGCTTGCCATCTTTACTTAGTGTCGCTCGTGATTGAATAGATGCAGCATCACTTCCACTATCAATGAATGAACAGACAGACAGTGTGAGCTATCAGAAGGATGTATAGGGGAAGGACAATGACTATAGGTATCACTTCCACTATCAATGAATGGACAGACAGACAGTGTGAGCTATCAGAAGGGTGTATAGGGGAAGGACAATGACTATAGGTATCACTTCCACTATCAATGAATGGACAGACAGACAGTGTGAGCTATCAGAAGGGTGTATAGGGGAAGGACAATCACTATAGGTATCACTTCCACTATCAATGAATGGACAGACAGACAGTGTTAGCTATCAGAAGGATGTATAGGGGAAGGACAATCACTATAGGTATCACTTCCACTATCAATGAATGGACAGACAGACAGTGTGAGCTATCAGAAGGGTGTATAGGGGAAGGACAATCACTATCTAGGTATCACTTCCACTATCAATGAATGGACAGACAGACAGTATGAGCTAAGTATCAGAAGGATGTATAGGAGAAGGACAATCACTATAGGTATCACTTCCACTATCAATGAATGGACAGACAGACAGTATGAGCTATCAGAAGGGTGTATAGGGGAAGGACAATCACTATAGGTATCACTTCCACTATCAATGAATGGACAGACAGACAGTGTGAGCTATCAGAAGGATGTATAGGGGAAGGACAATCACTATACAAGTAGGTATCACTTCTACTATCAATGAATGGACAGACAGACAGTGTGAGCTATCAGAAGGATGTATAGGGTAAGGACAATCACTATAGGTATCACTTCCACTATCAATGAATGGACAGACGGATAGTGTGAGCTATCAGAAGGATGTATAGGGGAAGGACAATCACTATAGGTATCACTTCCACTATCAATGAATGGACAGACAGACAGTGTGAGCTATCAGAAGGCTGTATAGGGGAAGGACAATCACTATAGGTATCACTTCCACTATCAATGAATGGACAGACAGACAGTGTGAGCTATCAGAAGGGTGTATAGGGGAAGGACAATCACTATAGGTATCACTTCCACTATCAATGAATGGACAGACAGATAGTGTCAGCTATCAGAAGGGTGTATAGGGGAAGGACAATCACTATAGGTATCACTTCCACTATCAATGAATGGACAGACAGACAGTGTGAGCTATCAGAAGGATGTATAGGGGAAGGACAATCATTATAGGTATCACTTCCACTATCAATGAATGGACAGACAGACAGTATGAGCTATCAGAAGGATGTATAGGAGAAGGACAATCACTATAGGTATCACTTCCACTATCAATGAATGGACAGACAGACAGTAAGGACAATCACTATCTACATGTAGGTATCACTTCCACTATCAATGAATAGACAGACAGACAGTGTGAGCTATCAGAAGGATGTATAGGGGAAGGACAATCACTATAGGTATCACTTCCACTATCAACGAATGGACAGACAGACAGTGTGAGCTATCAGAAGGATGTATAGGAGAAGGACAATCACTATCATTCTATAGGTATCACTTCCACTATCAATGAATGGACAGACAGACAGTGTGAACCTTGATGGTTCAGTAAGACAGAATGCTGTACATTGTACACTGTACACACAGTACCTTGATGGTTCAGTAAGACAGAATGCTGTACATTGTACACTGTACACACAGTACCTTGATGGTTCAGTAAGACAGAATACTGTACATTGTACATTGTACATACAATACCTTGATGGTTCAGTAAGACAGAATGCTGTACATTGTACACTGTACATACAATACCTTGATGGTTCAGTAAGACAGAATGCTGTACATTGTACACTAGTACTGTACATACAGTACCTTGATGGTTCAGTAAGACAGAATGCTGTACATTGTACACTGTACATACAGTACCTTGATGGTTCAGTAAGACAGAATGCTGTGCATTGTACACTGTACATACAGTACCTTGATGGTTCAGTAAGACAGAATGCTGTACATTGTACACTGTACATACATACAGTACCTTGATGGTTCAGTAAGACAGAATGCTGTACATTGTACACTGACATACAGTATCTTGATGGTTCAGTAAGACAGAATGCTGTACATTGTACACTGTACATACAGTACTTTGATGGTTCAGTAAGACAGAATACTGTGCATTGTACACTGTACATACAGTACCTCGATGGTTCAGTAAGACAGAATGCTGTACATTGTACACTGTACATACAGTACTTTGATGGTTCAGTAAGACAGAATGCTGTACATTGTACACTAGTACTGTACATACAGTAACTTGATGGTTCAGTAAGATAGAATGCTGTACATTGTACACTGTACATACAGTACATTGTACACTGTACATACAGTACCTTTATGGTTCAGTAAGACAGAATGTTGTACATTGTACACTAGTACTGTACATACAGTACCTTGATGGTTCAGTAAGATAGAATGCTGTACATTGTACACTGACATACAGTATCTTGATGGTTCAGTAAGACAGAATGCTGTACATTGTACACTGTACATACAGTACTTTGATGGTTCAGTAAGACAGAATACTGTGCATTGTACACTGTACATACAGTACCTCGATGGTTCAGTAAGACAGAATGCTGTACATTGTACACTGTACATACAGTACCTTGATGGTTCAGTAAGACAGAATGCTGTACATTGATACACTAGTACTGTACATACAGTACCTTGATGGTTCAGTAAGATAGAATGCTGTACATTGTACACTGTACATACAGTACCTTGATGGTTCAGTAAGACAGAATGCTGTACATTGTACACTGTACATACAGTACCTTTATGGTTCAGTAAGACAGAATGTTGTACATTGTACACTAGTACTGTACATACAGTACCTTGATGGTTCAGTAAGATAGAATGCTGTACATTGTACACTGACATACAGTACCTTGATGGTTCAGTAAGACAGAATGCTGTACATTGTACACTGTACATACAGTACCTTGATGGTTCAGTAAGACAGAATGCTGTACATTGTACACTGTACATACAGTACCTTGATGGTTCAGTAAGACAGAATGCTGTACATTGTACACTGTACATACAGTACCTTGATGGATCAGTAAGACAGAATGCTGTACATTGTACACTGTACATACAGTACCTTGATGGTTCAGTAAGACAGAATGCTGTACATTGTACACTGTACATACAGTACCTTGATGGTTCAGTAAGACAGAATGCTGTACATTGTACACTAGTACACATACAGTACCTTGATGGTTCAGTAAGACAGAATGCTGTACATTGTACACTGTACGTACAGTACCTTGATGGTTCAGTAAGACAGAATGCTGTGCATTGTACACTGTACATACAGTACCTTGATGGTTCAGTAAGACAGAATGCTGTACATTGTACACTGTACATACAGTACCTTGATGGTTCAGTAAGACAGAATGCTGTACATTGTACACTGACATACAGTATCTTGATGGTTCAGTAAGACAGAATGCTGTACATTGTACACTGTACATACAGTACCTTGATGGTTCAGTAAGACAGAATGCTGTACATTGTACACTGTACATACAGTACCTTGATGGTTCAGTAAGACAGAATGCTGTACATTGTACACTGTACATACAGTACCTTTATGGTTCAGTAAGACATAATGTTGTACATTGTACACTAGTACTGTACATACAGTACCTTGATGGTTCAGTAAGATAGAATGCTGTACATTGTACACTGACATACAGTACCTTGATGGTTCAGTAAGACAGAATGCTGTACATTGAATGTACACTGTACATACAATACCTTGATGGTTCAGTAAGACAGAATGCTGTACATTGTACACTGACATACAGTACCTTGATGGTTCAGTAAGACAGAATGCTGCCATATGCTCCCCAGAAGCAAGCCTTGGTAGATATTTTTTCTTCTGTGCTTCATTTCCAGAGATTAAGATACCCTTGAGGCCAATAGATTGATGAGCCATCAGCGTCACAGCAATACTCGCATCGACTGCAAATGCTTCCGCAACACGCGCATAGCTGGTGTTCAAAAGCCCTAGACCGCCTACGAGAAAAAAAGTTTCCATTTTGATAATTATACAAAATGAAATGAATATTAAATATTGTTCCCTAATTATCCTAACATAAGCGTTACAAGTTACTAGTTTTTGAGTAGCATGCTGCAGCTGAAAGATGCCATTGTTTGCCTTTGATATACCGCATGTGCACATAATAATAACTTTTATTCTAAACCTCATTAATAATTCATGAGCAATTGATCCAACCAGGTTGGTTGAATCGGTCACATGCATGGATCTGTATACCCCGATACAGACACTGATGAATAAAACATCAGTGCTGTATCAGTGATACAGACCTAATGAATAAAACATTAATGCTGTATCACTGATACAACACTAATGTTTTATTCATCAGTTCTATATCAGTGATATAGAACTGACACAGGTCATGCAAAGGTCTCATTTACTCGTATCATTGACCTTTGCATAGCACCGACAGCAAGTTAAGAATATCATTACGGCTTCCTATTTACAAATACAAAAGCTCTTTCCAATGTGGGATGACTTGAGGTGTATCCTGCGCATGACAGTGACGTCAAAAAGTACCTTTACAAGAAAGTTCTGTAAAATTTGCTCAGATTTCGTGTATTGCTGTTTTAAATCAAGGTAAATTGGGATGGAGGTTTAGAAGCCATTTACAGCATTCGCGTCCGTTGTTAAAAGGAGATATAGATCCTCGCCTATGGCTCGGATCTATATCTACCGATACAACACGGCCGCTCATGCATAAATAGTACATAATAACTTTATTTATATAGCGCTTTTACATGGACAACTTACAAAGCACTTTACAACTGGTACAACTAAAATAAACGTAATCATAATCCCCCCCCAAAAAAATACTTTTAAGTATTTAAAATCTTAAACCTAATCCTACATGTAAGTGTTAAAAATAGAGTTAAAAATACCAAAAATATATATGTGTATAAAATGACTGAAATATAATATAATAATAACATTTATTATACTACTATTACGTAATTTTACCTTATAAGGTCAAGAGAACTCGAAAAATATGGAGCCGTATTATCTAAAACCGGTTTCACTGCAAAGTTTTGAACATTTTGTGATGTCAAATCCATTGTCAATAAGAGTACAGACAATGGAAAACCGCTTGCGATTTCTTTTTTACAACAACAAAGTCAAAAAATCATCCAAAAGCAAGGATAAAGTTTGAAAGAAAAACCATTTCAAGAGCGCGCTGGCTCCGTGCGCGAGCGATTCGTCATTCTATGTCTGTTAATATTGTAAAAGAGCGCGCGGACCTTATCTAATTTGTTAATTAGATAAATTTACTCAAAAACGGACAATTATGTTTTCGTTCAAAGTAGTATAATAAATAACTTATTTGGGTTTTTTCCCGTAATACGGGCTGATATTTTACGAGTTGCGATGTATTTTTCCGAGTCCCGAAGATCTAAGTATCTGGATATCTCTCACTTACCATACTCCTCTGGTATCTGCAGGCCAAACAGTCCTAGTTCTTTTAATCCTGCCATTACTTCTTTAGGAATCGAGGCTTCACGGTCAATCTTAGTGGAATCAACTGAAACAAGTACATTTCATTAACATCAGTTTGTCTTCATTGGTACAATACTGCTTGAACAGATTGTACAATCATTTACATGATTGGATGCAAAAGGATTGTTCCCTTCCTCTGGATACATACATGCATTATTAAAAGAAAATCCTGGATGTATACAAATATTTAAACAACACTTATTTTTGCTCTGAGTCTTGGGTTTTCTTTTAATAAGATTGTACATACATGTACATCATGTATTCTCCAATCAGTAGAATTGGAAACAGCCTGCCCAAACCTTTGAACGTGTGTGTATGAATAATAATGGTGATATGTTGTAGTAATTGACACGCAGAGATTAATGTTATAGCCTGTATAGATGGCTACGTTTGTTTTAACAGACAACATAATTCTACCAGTTGCTGGCTTCTACAGATATAAACCTTGTAGAGTCAAACAAATGTTGATAACGATCGATCTGAATTATTTGGATGATCTGAAACTCTAACTTGTGAACATTAACCTCCGCCATATCTCGTTCGAACGCCAAGCGTGATTCCAAGCTTGAGGTCGAATAAATGAATTTCACATGTTACTAACAAAAGACCCTCAGTTTCCCATAATATGTCTTGATCTCAGATCATCCATTTCAGATCGCTCGTTGTCAACATTTTTTTGAAATATGTGTACTACAGAATCCACAGTAGTGTGGAATGGCTACGAATTTGCATATCCCTACCACACCCACTTTCGTTGATAAATTCTTGAACAATGGCGGAATATAGTAAAAGCGGGAAGAGTTCATGAAAAGCTTTATCCGATTACCTATATAGAAGAAATATGATCGAGAAGAAACAGTTGAACAGGGTGGAGACATTGTCATTGGATCTTTTCCGGGATTTTTTTTTTCAAATATTGCTGCAGTGAAAAAATATATGGAACAAATGTATATCGAGTGGAACGGCTGAATGTGGCATAAGCTGTGGGTGAACAAGTTCACCGATCATCAAAGTATCCTTTTCTGATTCAGGCTCTCGCTGAATCGTTTGCAATTTCAATCAAGTCGACGAACGAATCTAAGTCATCCATTGCAAGTTCTATCCAATCACTTCCATCTACACTGTAGATATAATATTTCAAATTAAAAGCGCTAGAGATAGTCGGAAATCTACAGATAATTCGTTCAGTGAGGCTTTCAAATTAAACTCTTGACATCGTATGACGACAGGAAGAACTTGATATTTTTCTCTCTCGATCTCTGTATGCTTGAATTTGTAGCACTCCATATTGACTACTCCGTTGAAATGGATTAGCAAAAAGGAATTTCAAGAATTTATCGACAAAAGTGGGTGTGGTAGGGATATGAAAATTCGTACCCATTCCACACTACGGTGGATTCCGTAATATGTACACTTATATGTACCTGTAGTAATAAATAGAGTTTATTACACGGATAGTTGTGTAATACATCTGGATAGTTTTTTGAGTCATGCTATGGCTCGTCAAAATATGGATGCTAAAATTGTCCAGCCATATTACACAACTATCCATGTACTTCTATGTATATGCTGCATCTAGGAGTTCAAAATGCAAGGTTGTCACGGCAACCATCTGTTTTCTAACAGAAAAATACATGCAACATTGCAGATTTTAAATTCTAAAGGAATAAATAAATATTTATTTTACCTTTTTCTTCAAAATACTTCTGTACAGGTGCTACTAGCATGTTGAGTGTGTCGCGCTGGTCTTGATTCAGTGGTTCTGGGAATGGAAAGACCTTGTCCTGTAATGATAAACAATCAAGATTTAATACATTTGTACGTCTAAATTGATGCATGTTTCTTGCTCAGTGATTATCTAGATTACAACTTATATAGTAGGCTGTAGTCTGATTAAAGAAACCATGGTGACCCTAACACAACCACAGGCATCCCAACTACAGTATTTCTTCTGAGGCCATTTATTCAATCAATCAATCAATTGTTTATTTATCCACGTTAACAACAAAGAGCAAAAGCTTGTTCAAAATACGAACTTGGGCGGGCTTTCTGTGGAAGCACCCGAGTTATTACACCTATTTGAAAAAATGTTGGCATCTGAAATCTGAATCTGTGACCTAAAAACACTCGTAGCCAAACTATTCGCCAACACAGGTAATATAATATTTGTAATATGCCACGACCTTTAGGTGAAGACCTGCCTTGGCGAATAGTGTGGCTACGAGTGTTTTTAGGTCACAGATTCAGATTCGGATTTCAGATTTCAGATGCAAACGTTTTTTGAAATAGGTGTATATATTTTTATTAAACTGTATATGTCAGATAAAATTGGTGAATTGTGATTGGTCATTTAATGGTCCATAACTTCCAGTATGGACCATAGAGAATGAAAACATCCTTTTTGTGTGTATTTGTTGGTGTCGCAGAAGCCATTATAATAAACACCTTATAATCTTATTACGTGCTACATGCTTGGGCCATAACTCAGTGGAAAAACCTTGGTCCATCCATAACTTACGATATGGTCAATAATATACTTATACCATGATTTACATAAGACTGCAAAATAATCACACAACAGAAATTCAGAAGACTTGAGGCCTGAAGAATTGGAGAAAGCTTGCGCAGCGACATGGAAGATGTCAATGTCAAAGCCACGGTCTGACAGTGGTATTGCCAGCTTGAGGACAGCAATAGAAGATCTGTTAAAGAAAATCAGTGAACAGAAAGAACCGTTTACTGGAGAACAGATTGGAGGAATTGGACAAAAGATTAAGGGCACTCGAGGGAGAAAGCAAACACATCGCCAAAGTATGCTCCGAGCTGAAGGCATTGGAAACGACGGCATTTCGTTTAGCTGATCAACCGAGGAACTACTATATCAAGCGAGAGTGACTAAGTTACGCAACAGGAAATGTTCAACTTGGTTGAACGCACAACCCAGCAGATGTCTCGTTGAAAAGAGAAATCGAAGGATTGAAGGAGATCATGAGGCGGCTTGCAGGTGAAAGACAATCGCGACGACCTCAACGACGCTTAACCGAGGGATGTTGAACATGCGGTAGGACGGACCACATCAAACGAAACTGCCCTAGTGTCAAGGATCAAGTACAAATGTAGTGCAACCCCAAAACAAACAAGAAAGGCAACAACCCGACCACAAAACCAATGGCAAGCCCAAACCAAACAGCAAAGTCACTTCTACACTCATGGGATACACACAAGTGGTATAATTACGAAAACAGCACCCAAAACAGACACCTGCATACAAACACATGCAACAGAAGAACTGTAAAAACAACAGTTAGACGACCGAGACCTGGGAGTCGTACACAGCTGGCTACGAGAAGCCATAGAATCCAGAGTGGGAGTCGCTCTCAGCAGAAAACAATTGTATCAAGACATACTGGGCCCAGTGGAACAGATTGGCGCTCATTGATGGTGTGCTATATTGTCGATGGGAATCAGACGATGGAAAACATGTGAGATGGCAACTTGTGGTGCCAAAAGCCATGAGAAATAATGTATTAACCCAACTACATGACGCCAAGACATCTGGACACCTCGGCATAAACAAGACAACAACAAGAGTCAAAGAGCGATTCTATTGACCTAACTGTGCAAGGGATGTGAAAGATTGGTGCAAGAAATGCGAGCTCTGTGCGTCACGTGTTGGACCATGAAGACCCTCTTCAACGTTGGTGATGTAGTGTGTCTTCACAACCCACAACGCAAGAAACGCCGTAGTCCTAAGCTACACATGTACACAGACCTTGGGTAGGACCATTCATTGTAACAGACCGGCTTGAAGACATGATCTATCGAATCCAGAAGAAGTTGAATGCGATTGGTTGCACAAGACAAACACTGCCAAAGAGCCCCCTGATGAGCTCTGACTAACTTGAATTTTAGATTTTATAAAATCTGTTTACTAATACGCTAATAATTAATTGTCATTATTAAACATTTTACTCACTATCTCACATCTGATTGGCTGAGAGCATGCAGTTAATTCTCGATAGCATGTGAACTTAACAGGATAATTGAAAAATGATAAATGATAAATGATAATTGATAAATGACATTGAATCCCGCCTTGAATGAACTTGACAGGATAAATCTATTATCTGTAGCAGATAATAGATTTATCCTGTCAAGTTCATTCAAGGCGGGATTCAATGTCATAAAGAGTGGTACGTTTGCAGTGTCAATGGCCATGGCAGCATTTTATTGATCTGATTATAATTGTGTTCTCACTTATACAAAATGTTTAATAAAACAATTATTGAATTCGGTTTTCGCATGATATCGTAAATTATCAAGACCGAGGTCTGCTGTTATCTGCCTCAGCCGTAGGGCTCCCTGCAAGAACGGAGTAAGTGACTTGCGATCAAAACCCAAATTCTCCTTTGAAATTCAAAGAATCTCAAGGAGGATTTAGATTTTGATCAAAGATCACTTACGTTGTTCTTGCAGGGAGCCCTTCAATTGCTTATTATCGTGACATGAGGACATGTCTCTTTATTGAGAGGGGGGTAGTGTAAGGAGTCACGTTATTCATGTTGTACTATAAACACAGGCCAAAAGCAATATGGAGAGAACCAAATCAATATGGAGATAAAAGCTTACTAGTCTTACTCTAAGAATTACCAGCTCTTAGCCAATCAGCATCTTTCATTTTGAGACATGTTTGACCTCAGTAACATTACCGTAAATCAACCAATGGCTCATGACCTTTGTGGTAAGAATTACCACTAGCAGTAATGTTACCACTAGAGGACGCCACATGTTTACAAGATATTGTTTCAAATGAGTAGAACAATGCACGAAACGTAAACGATATCACTAAAATAGCACAGGAATTCAAACTAAGTCGATTTTGGCGTAAAAATCAAATATCGTGATATGATCAATATCACGGTCTGAGGAACATCACTCTATGTGCACTACGAGTACAGTAGTTAACGTTGCTATTTTGTAAGTATAAATAAATAGAGGTTATTAGTCGGCTAAGCATCTAATACGGCTGTGTATTTTTACGAGTCATTTGGTATTTTGGCGAGCCTTTAGGCGAGCCAAAATACATGACGAGTAAAAATTCACAGCCGTATTAGATGCTTAACCGACTAATAAGTTGTTTATTATATATTTTGTCAAAGAAACTAGCTATTTTGGTGAAAGAAAAACAACAAATTACAAATTTCTGTACGAGCGCGCGCTAGCCAAAACTGTCAATTTCTCGCACGCTGATTGGTTAATTTTCATCACACGATTCTGCATGAATGATTGGAAAGCCAGTTTGAAGTAACTACCCAAAATATGGTCCCATATTTCGCGCGTTCTTGTGCATATTTCGTGCGTTCTTTGACAAAAAATATAATAAACTGATTTATTGAATACTTTACAATCAACTAATTATTGATCAAGAATGAATAAAGTATCGTATTACAAAAGCGCGGACTTCGGCTAGTGACAGAGTAAAAATTACCGCTACAGTGATTGACATTCCATCTCGAGTTACAACAATAATTTGAAGGAATATTTCAGAAAACTATGACGCTCGAATGAAACATCGATCGAGAAAGCAGTTATAGATAGTAAGAGTTTCTACGGTAGTAGTTTTGCAAAATTAAACAAGGAATGCAACGCCTGACGGCGACTTAATTTTAATACAGCGGCCTCGTGATGATTTGCATATATTCGTGAGACAGATGGCTAGAAATATCAATCCTCGTACCTTGGCGATCAGAAAATAAAACTCCTTTCCGGTAAAATCTCCATAAAAGTTCGTTTCACAAGAGATTTGATAGTAGACAGATCAGTTAAATTTTGACTACTAAACATTTTTATAAAACACCTCGTGACCGAACGATCTTGAAAAAATTCAAAATCGTAAAGGAGAAAGAAAGACAAGATGGTAACATAATTTCACCATTTTATAAGAGATGAAGCTGTATTTTGCGAACATGTGGAACATACGAATGGTAATCTTTACTGAAGGAAGTATAAATTACTGATCCCTCTTCCTATGATTGGCTAGTCGCGAGTAAAATTTCCTCGGCGACGACGCTCTAAAAAGCACCTCGGAGAGCTTGAGTTTGAAACGGCCACCGAGAGTTTTGCTTGAATTTGTTGTCAGGTAAAATTTATATCTTCCTCTTTTTCTTTTGGCCGAAATAAATATAATATAGTCACCTTTCCTTTATCAATAGCCTGACATCTGTTAAACAAGCGCCATGGATTACTTGCGTGACCGAACGATCTTGAAAAAATTCAAAATCGTATTTTCTAACTACGGCCATATCATTCACAAATACAGCTTCAAAGGAGAGAGAAAGACAAGATGGCAACATAATTTCACCATTTTATAAGAGATGAAGCTGTATTTCGCGAACATGTGGTACATACGAAGGGTAATCTTTACTGAAGGAAGTAAAAATTACTGATCCCTCGTCCTATGATTGGCTAGTCGCGAGTAAAATTTCCTCGGCGACGACGTTCTAAAATGTCTGAGCTGTGATTGGCTGATCGCAAGTAAAAGTTACTCGATGCGGTAATTTTCCATTCTCCATATTGAGATTGACCACTCCATAATGTTTTCAGCCGGTGATCTATGTAGTTGTCAAAGCACTTTAGGGGCCTATGCGTCTACAGACTACGCGTAGACGAAAAGTCTACTCTATCAACGGGTCCGTCACATCAATTTGGGAACTGTCTACGCGCCTGTGACTCATTAACATGCGTAGATGCGTAGACTCCAAAAGTCTACTCTATCAACGGGTCCGTCACATCGAATTGGTAACTGTCTACCCGCCTACGTGTCAATGACTCATTAACACGCGTAGACGCCAAAAGTCCACTCTATCAACGGGTCCGTCACATCGAATTGGGAACTGTCTACGCGCCTACGTGTCAATGACTCATTAACACGCATAGACGCCAAAAGTCCACTCTATCAACGGGTCCGTCACATCGAATTGGGAACTGTCTACGCGCCTACGTGTCAATGACTCATTAACACTCGTAGACGCCAAAAGTCTACTCTATCAACGGGTCCGTCACATCGAATTGGGAACTGTCTACGCACCTACGTGTCAATGACTCACTAACACACGTAGACGCCAAAAGTCTACTCTATCAACGGGTCCGTCACATCGAATTGGGAACTGTCTACCCGCCTATGTGTCAATGACTCATTAACACGCATAGACGCCAAAAGTCCACTCTATCAACGGGTCCGTCACATCGAATTGGGAACTGTCTACGCGCCTACACCTCATTAACATGTGTAGACTTCAAAAGTCTACTCTATCAATGGATCCATCACATCAAGCGTAGGCGCGTAGACACAACACCAGTACATGTAGTTTCGTTCTACTATAAAAGATAGGTACACATTGATTTCAAGCGTAGGCGCGTAGACACAGCATCAGTAGTTTCGTTCTACTATAAAAGATAGGTACATGTACACATTGATTTCAAGCGTAGGCGAGTAGGAGCGTAGTTATAGGTACACATACAACTCGTAGACTGTCATGATAGTACGGGCTCCCTGTGTGATAATGTAAACAGGAGACTAGGACTAGCCTTCTCCCTCGTGTCGTTTGGTTAGTAATAAAGCATGGCGGCCTACCTCTGGCCATTCGAGTAAAGACATAGTATACATGAAGTTATCCCTGCCCTTCCAATACTTTGACATGGTGTAAGAAGCGGGATCAAGTTTCTACAATAACTACAACACATTCCGAGCCAAGGAATCAATGGATAACTTCAATTTCAACACGATTGCGAAACTCAATTCGATCGACCTACACAATCCAACGTTCAAGTCAAGTTAAATCACGAAAAATCTGGTCAAAATCAATTCAAATCGATTCCAGTTTCAAGTTCAAAAGTCAAGTAAGTCAAATTCAAACCTTTCAAGAATTCTACATTTCAAATTCAAGTTTTCAAGTTTCAATATTCGAGTTCAAAACAAGTCAATTTATACTCGAGACGTTAAAGTCGCGCTAACACAACGAAAACACAGACATCATGGCAGATAGGTTTAAACCACCTACAATGGACTGGACAAGTCCAGGAGATATGTACAAACGATTCAAACTGTTCAAACAAAAGTGTGAACTAGTATTCGAAGGACCATTGGCAGAAACAGCGGAAAAGAAAAAGGTGAGATTGCTGTTACTATGGGTCGGCGACAAGGGATTAGAAATTTACAACACTGCGACGTGGGCCAACGAAGATGCTAAACTCAAGCTCAAACCTGTGTTCAAAAACCTCGAAGCCTATACTAAACCTCAAAGCAACCACATATTAGCTCGTTTTCAACTCAGATGTCTCAAACAAGCAGATATGCCATTTGAAGAATTCGTTATAAAGGCACGTGGACTTATCGACAACGGCGGATACGACGCCAAATTCAAAGACGAGACATTGCGAGACACTCTAGTGTTTGGCATCAAATCTGACAAAGCACGAAAGGATGCCATAGCACTTGGAAATACCCTCACATTTCAACAAGTATATGACCTCGCCAAAACAGAAGAAAGCACCAGAGCGCAAATGAAAATTATAACTCGAGGTGGAATCGAAATTAACGACACACACTCAGTTCGAAGCAAAAGCAAACCAAGTTCAAGACCACAGGAATCCCAACGACGTCGAGATTCTAAAGAACATTATCAAAGTTACAATGCTGACCAACAGCTAAGAAGCTCATCTAGATCTAAACAAGAAAGTTCAACTTCAAATACAAAGGATGTATGCGGTGCGGCGGAAATCACGATAAATCAGCTCCATGTCCAGCCATACAGGCAAAATGCAGATACTGAGGGAAAACAGGACACTTCCTTAAAGTCTGTATGAAAAGAAGAGTAAAAGAAGTACATGAAATCGTAGATGACCCCGACTACGAAGGTCAAGACATACACCTATGTACAGGCGGACAACTACTCAGAATGCAGTAGCAACACCTACACTTACGAAGAAGACGATTCCAGTGACACAGAGACAGTTACAGTTATACTTGGAACCATTTCAACGGAAAACGCAGTATACAACGTGGACAGCCACCAAAACAAAATAATCACAAGCGTCAGATTGGACGACCGATGCGACCTAAAGATGAAAATAGACACTGGAGCTGACACTTGTATTCTAACCACCGACGACCTCCAAGTACTACCAATCTCTGTCGACGTGGAACCCTCACACAGCATCCTGAAAGGCTACGGAGGTTCCAAGATACAGAACCTCGGAGTCGCAACGTTAAAAGTCACCGTCAAAGACAAATCCATCGTCATGAAATTCAACATTGTCGAAGCTCCTGGTAGTCCATCTATGATCGGATGCAAACAAGCCCAGGACTTAGGAATCATCACAGTAAATGTCGATGAACTCCACTCACCAACCCAACAACCATCACCATATGAATTACTCTACGGACGCAAGCCACGACTGCTAATACCTAGCAGCAGAACTGCTTTACAGTCCAAGCACCCTGACAACGACGAACATCAACAAACAAACCGGCAAAGGCAAGTGAAGCAAGCTGAAAGCTATAACAACAAAGCCAGCAACGACAGAAGAACCTTGAACAGCAAAGAACCTGTCTATGTCTTAAATACACTTAAAGGAGTATGGGATCAAGGAACGGTGATGAAAAGACCAAACCCAGTCAGAGAACCAAGAACGTACATGTACATCGTTGAGATAAATGGAAAGCTCTATCAGAGAACTAGAGAACATCTACGACCACGGTCCAGCCAATCAAGTGTACCTGAAAAAGACAGCAAGCTTCCAATGACAAGACCTACCCAGACGTTCATGCCTATCATCAACCAACCTTCAAGTCAGTTAAACCAACCACCTGTTCAGCTCAGCCCGGAGAAACCGCAAGGTGAACCACTCAGCGTCCCAGAGAAAGATGTACCAAAGCACACGTCTGAAACCCCTACTTGCAGACCAAGTAGACCACCAGAACAGCCCTACAGCCAGACTACCAGATACGGACAAACAACAAAAGTCCCTGCTAAATTCAGAGACTAACTAATGACATTGAACAGTCCATATAACATAACACATGTAATCTGTAGAAATAAGTTGACATTTTCCAAAGAGAAAAAAGGGGATGTCATAGTACGGGCTCCCTGTGTGATAATGTAAACAGGAGACTAGGACTAGCCTTCTCCCTCGTGTCGTTTGGTTAGTAATAAAGCATGGCGGCCTACCTCTGGCCATTCGAGTAAAGACATAGTATACATGAAGTTATCCCTGCCTTTCCAATACTTTGACATAGACACAACACCAGTAGTTATACAGGTACACATACAACTCTATCATCAGACTTAGGCTCTTTGATTTTAAGCGTATGCGTAGACACAACACTGGTCAGTAGTTTGTGTCTTCGCTCTCCAGGACCTGGTTCCGTTGCATTATAATGATCACAAATCTAATTGAGATCTAGAATACATGCTGGTTATGCATATAACGGTTATTTACAAATAATACAATAAACTTTGTATGCACACATGTGCCACATGGGGAGTATTTACATGTTAAGCTTATGTAATTGTAAAGCTTATATTCATTGATTAGATTTAGAACTGAACACAGTTTGATTAGCAATCAGTTCACAACTACCAATAGATACACAGCTAATGTAATATCAAGTGCACATCAAGCAAGATTTCTATCTATTTTTACGTACTTTGTTCAGTCTTCCCATAAACAGCTCTTTCGCGAACCCGGCACAGCAAACCCTTGACATGTGAATATGACGACTAAAACACGGTCTAACAACACCTCCAGCACGTAGAAACTGTCTCGAGAACATCATAGAGGCTGACATAGCTTCAAAAGTGCCTTTACGCAAGATTTATGCAGTAAAAATAAGAAAAAACTGGGCAAAAAAAATGAGTTTCTTTTCGTCACGACGTCAGTTGTGTTGGTGCGGACTTTGGTCTATGGTACTCAGGACACACAGCTATTACTCACCACAGGGAACCCAATACACACAAAGTTATCAATATTTTTGTGGCTACTCTCCTTCGTAAGAAGTCATCGAGTGTGTAAGGATTTGTGTAAGTAAGTCGAGTAAGTCCGTAACTAATATTCGGATAGCCTTCGGAACCGATTGTTATCAATCGAACACTGGGCGACGAACAGCGAAGAAGTCATCGACGATATACCCGACGTTTCTCCGGTGGTCTCCGATATATTTTCGTAGGTTTTTCGTGACTATCAGCTCTTTCGGCAGCTTTCGGAAAGTTATTGGCTATTTTCGTGATCTCTCGTGTGGTTGTCGACGTTTTATCGATTCGATTCAAAACGTCTGTGGGACTGTTTTCCATGTGCTTTACTTCACGCGTTGGTTTAAAGGTAAGTTATTACTCGTGCCCAGGCCGTAGGCCGCACGAGTTATAAAATCCAACGCGTATTTTTTTTTTTAATTTTTTTTTTTCAATGTCAGAAAATCGCAAAGTTGTGCAATATCCGGTCACATGCTATCGAGACCCAAATATAAATAGGGGAGAGGGTTGGGGATCAGAGAAGGGGGAGGGCAAGGGGAGAAGGTTTGCAACGCCTAGTACCGAGGCCTAGTATCTACATGTAAATGTTTGGAACTATTTATATACAAACATTTATCTTTCTCGTAATCGATGTGGGACTTTGGCAAATCCAAAACATGATATAGTCACGTCAAAGCTGGTGTGTCTATTAGGAAGGGAATTTTGTACTACTGAATTGTCTCGCACAATCGCAATGTTAAAGAGTGGCGAAATTAAATGTGTTGGCCCAATGAAGGATAAAAAGACGAGGTATAAAGCAACAAGTCAGAGCCCGGGCATCCCCTTCATCGGTCGCCGTTCAGCGCTAGTCAACACATCAAAATTCACAAGACAACTGACCCATCATCGAATAAATACAACTCAAACCTCAAGAAAACTACACAGGGGACTTCAACAACTATTATTCTTTATTTCTAGTATTCTAGAAACAAACAAACTCATACACAAAACTATAAAATGACCTGAACCAAAATTTTCGAATCGCTCAAAACCACTCAAAACCAGAATTTCTTGCTCAAATTTCTACACCAATTTGTTCTTTAATTTTCAGACTACTGTTGTGAAGACATTTTTGAGAATCTCATACCCTTTGAAGGCTTTATCAGAGCTCATTCCCGACCCAAAACGAAAATCCAAAGACGTCACGACGATCCACTGATTTCTACGCTTGGGCTACCTGAAACCACAGGAAGCCCAATTATACAACTGACACACACGCCACATTCAGTGAAAATCCTTATCGTCCAACTGATATAAGCACACGAATAGCTGGACGTCTATGTGTTCTACTAGAAAGGAAACCACAAGCTTATATTTATGGTATTTTATATTTCGAAGTCTAAATGAAAAATCGACCGACAACAACACTATCAATCATTGAACTTTACTCGTTGAATACATTTTTATATACCAAGATAATGGTCTCTTGATTTTACTTTTAAAATGTTCAAATATTTTCACTCTAACAGCGAAATATAAAACATACGGCATTGATCACGAAAGATAACTACATGTGCTGGTTCCAGGTAGAAAAGGGAAGCTTTCAAGCAAAAATAAAACTCGTATCCACACTACCACAGGGATCCCAATGAAGCATGTCAGTACATGTAGCTCATTCTCAACAGGGCACGAGTGTACATTGCCCATAGCAATGTCTAGTTGCACATAATACACTATGATTTCATGCTATTTTACATCAATAAGTAGACACAGCTCTCAAGCAATGTGTCAAGTGTTTCTTCGTACAAGTTTTTCTAGGGTTTTTGATGGTCTGAGGACATTATCCGGCCGAATGACGATGACTGAACCGAAGTGTTTGTTTGGCGTCCATGACGATCGATGTGCATCCCAGCATCGCCTGGCGATCTATAACCCTTTCATAGGGTCAAATAAATCCCTCACGGGATCAAATAATCTCAGCAATGAGATCCAAAATGTCTTTCGAGACACAAATAATCTCAGCAATGAGATCCAAAATGTCTTTCGAGACGCCAATAATTCCAGCAATGGAGCAAAAAATGTCTTTCGAGACGCCAATAATTCCAGCAATGGAGCGAAAAATGTCTTTCGAGACGCCAATAATTCCAGCAATGGAGCAAAAAATGTCTTACGAGACGCCAATAATTCCCTTTTGGGAACAATTATGAGCAATAATCCCAACGATGCTAACTGTAACTGTCATGCACAAGCTAAACGAACAGTTCAGATCAGATTCTGCATGCAAGCATTCATGAGAGCTGTGTCTAAATATGAAATGAGTAACCGTACTGATAATACTGTTATTGATGATGTATGTATTAGTAAAGAAGATATGACAAATCAGACACCTCAATGCATACAAAATGGTAGATATTCTAGACTGCATTCAAAAGTAACTAATAGAGTCAGAGATAGAGAACCATCTAGGATTTCATTGAGAAAGGTTATGCAATCATTGAAATGTAGAAAACTGAGAAGGAAGCATAAGAACATGCTTAAAATGTCGGTCCCTGTTTCATCTGTTTTGTATAGTATTGCATCAAATTATAAACAATGGAATATTAGATATACTAAGAGACAAGACAGTTTCTACAGTAATTACATGTATTTTATTAATACTAAGACATCAACAATGGCTTATAATGTGTCAGAAAAAAATATTTTACTGTCTGGAGATATTGAACGAAATCCAGTAACAAATAATATTATGTCATCTAGAGCAATAGCTAGCCACACATCAGACTTTGTGTTTAACTATAGACTGCTTCGGCACAGTTTAAGACCACTAGATGTTGGTGGTGGAGGTGATTGCTTCTTTAAGTCTGTATCGCATCAGTTATATGGTGATTCAAGCCATTATTTAGAAATTAGAGCAGCAGGTATTCAGTATTTAAATGATAATCCAAAACGATTTATCGAAAGCAATGTAGAGAGATCATGGTTGCAATATTTATCCAATATGTCTATGCAAGGAACATGGGCCGATCATATTATTATACAAGCAGTGGCTGATGCAATGAATTTAAGGATTCATGTCATAGAATCCAATGAACGTTTTTCAGAGATAACCTTGGTTGAAGCAACAAATATGATTCAAAATCCTAGGTCTGTATATTTGGGACACATAGGTGAGATGCATTATATCTCAACTATACCGGTATCAGCTCTATCTGAAAGAAATTCAAATCAAACAGACAGTGACGCTAATTCAGGCGAATGTCCTGAAAATAATTGCAAAAGAAAGACCAATGATAACACAACAGGATGCCAAAAGGAACAAATGACACAAAATGTTGAGATTGAAAAGCCTTGCAATAGTAGTGAATGTACACAAGAAAACAGAATACCAAGCAAAAGTAAAAAGATAAAAGAGCAAAAAACTAATTATATGAAACAATATAAAGCTGAAGAAAAAGAAAAGAAAAGGTTATATATGAAACGTTATAGAGCGTCTAAGGCATCTGTAGAAGATAAGGCAGAACATAATGCATACAAGAAAAACTATAGAGCATCTAAGACATCTGTAGAAGATAAGGCTAAACATAATGAATACATGAAAAACTATAGAGCATCTAAGGCATCTGCCAAGGAAAAGGCCAAAAATAATGCATATGTGAAAAGTTATAGAGCAAAGCCCAAAAGTAATATCCAATTTTGGATTTCAAAGTTTCACGATACAATATCTTCAGGTCCACTGTACATTTGTACTTCCTGTGATCAGTTATGGTATAAACATAGTGTAGTTAATGTTAATAGACTTAGAAAGTCTAACCCTGATATTGACAAGTATCTCTGTAATAAGACAAGTGTTGATAACATTGAATGGGTTTGTAAAACATGCTATAATCACTTGGTTAAAAACAGAGTTCCACCATGTGCTATTGTAAATGGTATGGCATTCCCACAAAAACCAGCATTCTTTGATCTCAATGAATTAGAGTGTAGATTGTTAGCTCCAAGAATTGCTTTTCTAAAATTAATGCAAGCTCCAAGGGGAAGGCAACTCAAAATTCATGGTAATATTGTCAATGTACCTGCAGATGTAACTAATACGGTGAGCATGTTACCACGGTTACCCAGTGAGGCTGGTACAATCAAAGTGAATTTAAAAAGAAAGTTGCAGTACAAGAGTTCTGCAATGTCATTAAATGTAAGACCTCATAAAGTTATTGAAGCTGCACAATGGTTCATGAGTAATAGTAGTCTTTATAAAGATGAAGGTATTGTGTTGAACCAAGACTGGATTAATAATTATAATGAACAAATTTCACAACATGAAAGTAACAATGTATCTGATCAAGAATCAGTCACAGATGAACAAAGTTCTAACAATGAAGATGGCCAAAAACCAGATAATGATGATGACTGGAGTGAAGTTGAAGCAGAAATTCCTGCAGGTGTTACTGACACTATGCTAACACCAACTGACTTTTTAGAAGACAATGAATGGCAAAGTATTCTCAATGTTGCACCAGCTGAGGGCAATAGACCATTGAGTGTATTCAGAGATAAATATTCTGAAGAATTAGCATATCCTGGAATATTTCTTGGTCAGAAAAGACCAGAAATTAAAGAACGCATGGTTAAAGTCCACTATAGTGATATTTGTAAATCTGAACTCAGAAGATCAGATAGAAGAGCAGCTATGTGTGTTGAAAATATATTTTATAAAACCAAAAAGTTACAAATGAAAATCCTTTTAGGGAAATCACAAATTGCGCTAAGAAAATGCAAGGGCAATAGCAGAACCCTAAATGCAGGGCACTTAAAACAACAAGGAACATTAGACAGCTTAATCCGTCATGATGAGGGATTTAAATTCCTTAGAGCATTAAGAGGGTCACCTCCATACTTTGAAAAAGCCAAGAAAGACCTTTTTGCAATGATAAGACAGTTAGGTCCAGCTTCACTATTTTGTAGTTTCTCAGCAGCAGAAACACAATGGATACATCTATTAAGAATACTTGGTCAACTTGTTGATCATAAGCAATATACTGATGATGAACTAGAGAACTTAAACTGGGAAGAAAAGTGTAGATTGATCCAAAGTGATCCTGTAACTTGTGCTAGACATTTTGACTATCAAGTTAGTCAGTTTCTCAGTAACTTTCTCTTAAGTGATGCTGCACCACTAGGAAAGATTACCGACTGGTTTTACAGAGTAGAATACCAACAAAGAGGTTCACCTCATATTCACATGCTGATATGGCTCGAAGATGCACCACAATTTAAAATAGACAGTGATGCACATGTGACATCATATATCGATAAGATAATTACTTGTCAAAAACCAATAGACAACCCTGAACTACTTAAACTAGTCAATAGACAAATACACAGACATTCTCATACTTGTCGCAAGAATACAAAAAGGGAGTGTCGATTCAATTATCCACAGCCTCCCATGAGGCAAACAGAAATACTGTATCCTCTAGACACTGATATGCCTCCAAGTGAAATAAAAATGCACAAAGATGCATGGAAATCAATCAAAAAGCATCTAGATGATATGATAGAAGGTGAAGATATTTCCTTTGATCAGTTACTGCTTGATCTCAATGTCACAGAAGATAACTATTTACTGGCTATAAGTTCGTCGCTTAAAACACCTACAGTGTTTTTAAAACGAAATCCAAATGAATTGAGGATAAATAATTACAATCCTGCTTGTCTTAGTGCATGGAGAGCCAATATGGACATCCAGTTTGTATTAGATGTGTATGCATGTGCTGTATACATAGTCAATTATATCTCTAAGGCTCAAAAAGGAATGAGTGAACTTTTAAGAGAAGCTTGTAATGAAGCAAGGAAAGGAAATGCCGGTATAAAACAGCAAGTGAGAGACATTGGCAGTAAATTTTTGAATAACGTTGAAATAAGTGCTCAAGAAGCTGTGTACATTGTTTTACAACTTCCAATGAGAAAAGCATCTCGACAAGTTATATTTATAAACACTTCACCTCCTGAAGAGAGAGTGGAGCTTTTGAAGCCAATCAGTGATATTAAAGATATGGAAGATGATTGTGAAGAAATCTACACTAGTGGTTTATTAAAAAGATATTGTAAGCATCCAGCAAAACTTGAACACTTGACACTTGCAGACTGGGCTGCATGGTATGATTCATGTGGGACACCATATGTAAAACAATCAAATGAATTAGATACTGATAATCTCCCATATGAGACATCTATAGATGATGATAGAAATGATGATGATGATGATAATCTTTGTATCAAAGAGCCTTCTAGTAAGACTAAGAAAAGAACTAAAGCTAGAGTAATAAGAAGTGTTTGGTTCAATAAGGAAGCTGAACCTGAGAAGCACTACCGTGAGCTGATTATGCTTTTCACTCCATGGAGAAATGAAGAAACTGATTTAATTGGTTTCTGCTCCTCATATCAAGAACGCTGTATACTACTATCCAATATGATCAATGAACAAATGAAACAATATGCTGTCTGTAATGAAGACTTTAATGAAATACAACAAGAAATGAATAGATTGGAGGAAACATATGACTCCTGGTACTGGCACCTGGTACTCAGAGTGTTGAACACCAAGACCAGGCTGAAGGTAATACAGATTTACATCCTGATTTCAATGAGAACTACAACCTATCAGATGACATTGGCATTCCTTCAGTTGATTCAAACACTGAGCCATTTTAATTTTAAAATATTGAATGAATTACAAGATGATGAATATAGACACATGGTACAAATGTTGAATAAAGAACAAAAGGAATTCTTCTATCATGTACTATATCTAATAAAAACATCTGATGAACCATTCTATTGCTTTCTTAGTGGAGGAGCAGGTGTGGGTAAATCACACCTGACAAAAGCACTCTATCAGGCAGCCTTAAAGTATTATAACACTAGAGCTGGTATGAACTTTAGTGAGATTAAGGTGTTAATGCTAGCACCTACTGGTAAAGCAGCATATAATATTAAAGGTAATACAATACATAGTGGACTTGCAATACCTGCATGTCAGTCATTAAGGAACTACAAACGCCTTGATTCAAGTAGACTGAATACCTTAAGATGTCAGCTTGGTGGAGTCAAACTGATATTCATAGATGAGATATCCATGGTTGGTAACACTATGTTTAATGTACAAATCAACAATAGACTCAAAGATATCAAAGGTAGTTCATTACCATTTGGTGGTGTTAGTATAATTGCTATTGGTGATTTATTCCAACTGCAACCAGTAATGGATGGTTATATATTTAAAGATATGAGCACCTCTGATTATAGTATTCTTGCTCCCAATATGTGGCAAGAACATTTTAAAATGTTTGAACTGCATGAAATAATGAGACAAAGAGAAAGCAAACACTTTGCTGAGATGTTAAACAGGCTAAGAGAAGGGAAGCATACTACTGATGATATTTTGAAATTCAAAGAACGAATAATAGAACCCAACAGTTGTCACTATCCCAAAGATGTTCCTCACTTGTTTATACAGAATGCAAAGGTCAATGATTTTAATGACAAAGCTCACCGTGCTATATCAGGTATTAAGTATAGTATTAAAGCACATGACAGTGTCATAGGTGCTGAGTCTCAAGAACTGAGGGATAAAATCATAAAGCAAATACCTAGTGATCCTAGGAAAATGAAACAGTTGCATTCAATGCTAAATATTGCCGTTGGAGAGAGAACTGAAATCTCTCTTAACACAAGAACAGATGATGGTATGACAAATGGTGCTGGTAATGTGATTAAACACATACAAGTACATCAGACAGACAGACCGTCTGGTATAATATGGGTCCAATTTGACCATGCTGATGTTGGTGAAAAAACCAGACATGATAATAGACAGTTGTATGTCCAAGGTATTGAACCTACATGGACACCTATCAAACCAGTAACCACACAGTTTGCAGTCGGTAGAAATAGAACAGTACAAGTTGTAAGAAAGCAGTTTCCACTGCGACCTGCTGCTGCTAAAACCATTCACAGATCTCAAGGTGATACCGAGACTAGAGTTGTTGTTAACTTTGATACTAGAAGAGCAATACCTCATATACACTATGTAGGACTAAGCAGAGTAACAACTATAGAAGGTTTATATATAACTGATCTATGTGAGAACAAAATAGCTGTTAGTAATGATGTACACCAAGATGAACCGTCTAAGATCTGAAGGCAAACTTAGTCTTTGCTTATCACCTGTCTACAGAGCTGAAGAAATACCTTTTAAACTGTGTTTTTTAAATGCACGTTCTTTGCATAAACACATTGAAGATGTACGAAGAGACTTGAATTATTCAAGCACTGATGTCAGTATATTCTCTGAAACAAGATTCAGTCACTCAGACAGTGATGATATGTATAGTATTGATGGATATAGTTTATTTAGAAATGATGGTACATCAACTGGTAATGTAAGGCCCTTTGGAGGTACAGCAGTATATAGTCATACTGACTATTATCCTGGCTATCCATACTGCCATAATACTAATGGGATTGAGATCATTGTCATGAGATTCTTGAATCTTCCTCATGTTACAATCATAGGAGTATATCGCTCACCTAGAGTACCACTGAGACAGCTACATGTATGTGTAGCATTACTTTTTTGTAAGTGAAATTTTGGACCAACCATCATCACGTGACAATATCTTTATTGGTGACTTCAATGTCAACTGGTTTAATGAAACAGAAAGAGCAGGTCTTTATAATCTCTTTGTAAACCATAACTACAGACAACTAGTATCTAACTATACTTAGTTTTAATTTGACACGGTTTTCTTTGTTATTCGTAGGGCTTTATCTCCGGTATTGACCGGTTGAACAATAGAATTGAATTGAATTGCTCATTATGAATTCACCGGGATGTATCCATATACAGCCCTGGGTTGTATATGGATACATCCCGGTGAATTCATAATGAGCACTGAAATGCTATTCTTCGTGCTATTCATATAGTATTCATGCTAAATAACACTCCAAAAAATACCAGAAAATGCCTCAGATTGCTTCGTGCGAAAACCTTATCAAATTTAAACTAAGTCAGATAAATACCTCGAACGTCGGCAATAAGCCTATAAATCCCTCGGGCCTACGGCCCTCGGTATTTATATGGCTTATTGCCTCCGTTCTCGGTATTTATCTCTTACTACTGATAGCAAGACTTGTATTGATCATATATATACTAATCTACCAGAAGCACAAATAAAGATGCTTATTTTAGAAACATACTTCACTGATCACAAAGGTATTTGCACCTTGGTAAACTGTTTTTAGACAAATTCATCAGGCAAAACAAAACTTATTGAAATCATTTGTGGTATAAATACATTATATGTCATGCCAGTACTTAAATACTTAAGTACTCCAGTAGGGTAATGCCTATAATGACTGCATATAATATTATAGGAACATACCTTTCATTTTGTCCTACACAGTTAAACATCATGACTATATACACCAAAACAACATTCTGAAGCTTCCCCGTGATCTACTAATAATGGTAAGTATGTCCATCTTACAAACACTGAAACAACTATCACATCCCACATACATTCACCATGTCTCATATTTAGTTATTAATTATTCAACAATTTAATTAACATTTTCTTTCCTACAGATTTAACAATCACAGGATACATACACCTGCTCTCTGAAGTAAAGATGAGAATAAACAAAGAAAAGAAAAGCTATTTTGACATTGACCATACAAACTGCACCTGACACTTCCCAGCGAGGTATGTGCTATTCTCCTAAACTGAGAAAAGATCTAAAAGATCTCGAAACAAGACATACAGCTGTGCAGATACAACATGGAAACCTAATTACCAAACAAAGGAAATTAATGCAAATACAATGGACTACATAAAGCAAATTCAAGTCAATTCAACTTGACTTCAACTATGAGCCAAAGTTCAGTGACTACACAAGTTATGTGATATTTCACCCCTGCTTATTTATGATGTCAGAGTTAAAGTCATAAGCAAATCAGAGGAAAAACAAAATAATAGTCTATGGACAACCTTGCTTCACAGGGGACGGCATTATTATTACTATTGGAAGTGCACAAGAAAAACTACAACTTTGGGAAAATGACATTGAAAAGGTCACCAGAGTCATATATACTATATTCAGAACTCGGCAACAATAACACAAATTGAAGACCTCGATATGTTAACTAAAGAGATCAAAGATTGCATAATTGATGGGAAAGTGATTGGTATTTCACTGATCACTACATGTACGTTGTCTTCTTTGCAATACAAACATTGAATTAAAATCAAATGATGAAGATGAGGTGATGACACAACCTACATGTACGTTTGCTTACTAATCTTTGAAAGTATATACCAGTACATGAATATGTGACGAACAATGAATTAATGTAGCCCTTGGGAAGTAGTATCCTTTCATACCAGAACTCTATGTTTATAACCTAAAGCTTTCAGTTATAACAATCAAGCTGTACACAAATGAACACAACAATAAGTAAACATGTTCCAGTTTTAGTTAGAAAGTTAGTTTCAGTTACAATAAAAGTTTGATTTGTTTGTGTTTTACCACAATACATGTATGTAGTTCATTTGTTTCATGCACTGTAGTCAACAGGATTGACAAAAACTTCACTCAGTTTGAAGACCTTGTTAGATGATAACTGGATTGGTAGTTTGTTTGAACTCTGAATTCGATCCAACATCATCCAACATGGTTGCCCTGGGGGATGCTCATTTCTACCTCTACCGGAAATGTTTAAAATGAGCATGACATGTTTAGCCCCTAAAAGATGCTAATATGCATGGTTTTCACCGACATCCTAAAGGATAGCAAACTTATAGTGAGATTGTAGTTCACATACATACGTTTTGTTGAAGCTCCTTTTAGCAAGGCTTTTCAGCCACAAATATAAATTGTGTAAAAAAAAGGAACTAGTTCAATCTGGTTTTCACAATCATATCTCGGTATACTTTACAACTTTTAGTCAGACCACTGTGTAAGAGACCATTTTATCAACTGCTACACAAGGTCTTTCAAAAACACCTCTGCAGTTCTCTTTTTACTCCAATTTTTTTAATATGACGATGTGATATTTAATATATAAAATTCTGAACTTTCTATTACTATACTAACAAAGTAGCCACATGCAGTCTTAGACTGCCTATTTTTTGGTTTGGGTTTTTGATCGTTTTTCATTTGAACAGAAAACCAAATATAGCTAATTGCATAATCGTGTTGTCGGGTTGAAAATCATGAAAGCTATGACCAAAAGGAATTCTGGGAAATTAAAACTCTCAAATAACACTGTCAAATCGTCGACCTTTTTATCCAGACTTGTAGATCTTAGTTAAATAGCTCATATACCTTCAAAACTATGAGAACATTGAATATATCTGTATGTAATGCGGGTCATGAACTGATTTCCCATCCATCATTGCGGTCTCAGCTTCTATGATTTATGATTTTCAACCCGACAGCGATTATGCAATTAGCTATATACATATTTTCCATAGTTTATCTAATATCTTTAATATATTGTATATTTTAATATATTCTAATACATTATATCAAGTCTCTACCCGGGATCTCCATCATTTTACCATATATGGGCAAGCGACCACGACGCAAAATATGCCAGCATACCGTTTAGCATAAACCATCCAGTGGTCTATCGCAATTCCTGCAATCTGATTGGTTGGCTACTAGTGGTCTATCAGCTCATAGACCCCGAGTAGAGGTAAACAAACAAAATGGCGGCTCCGTCGTCGGTCGCGTTTTGCTAATTGTTTCGGAGGAGTTTCTCGACGAATTGTTGCATTTTCAGAACAATTTAAAGGAAACAAGTACAAGTATGTCTATTATCCCTCGATCGAACGGGTGTATCTACCAGTATAATATACTAAATTCCTGCATTCAGCTGCTTGTGTCTGTTTTTGTTAAAAGTGTTATTACTCAAAAGAAAGCAACGTTAAATATTAAAATTATTTAAATATATATAAAATCATTTATAATTAAATTAATTATTTAACTAAAGAGAAGGAGAAGAGGTGAAAGCTTATCCATATGCTGTTTTTACAATGTTTTTAACAAAAAAGAAGAAATATGTAAACAATTCCAAAAAAGAAAACAAACAAACAAGAACACGACAAAAAAAGAATGAATGAAAACAAATTTATGCAATAAAAGGGAATCTTTTTAACAGAACTGAAACTTATTTTCAAGATTTCCTGAAGGTGTTGTTTGTGTCTCGTGGCCCCTTCGTGGAATTTCTAACTACACCAAATGTTACAAGCAAGTTGAATGTGAAAGTTCCATCAGTCATGTCCAAGGAGTCAGCTACTTCACTCTACAAGTCTCAACAAGCTGAAAAGATAATCTGGACGTGCAGTGTGTAATAAATTTACAATCTCAAAATGAGAAGAAGAAAAAAAGATGAATAATTTTTACAATGAAATTATTTTTGTTTATTCTTCATGAACTTCAAATAATGTACGTGGTTTGAAGTGTCATGGTTCAAAGGAAAATCTGTCATAGATAACAATTTGTAAGTATTTTCTGAGACTCATTCCGGCAACGTGAAACTGTTACGATACAAAAAGAGTAGTTAATTTTTCGTATGTCGTAGTTACGGTACGGTACGTGCCGTGCGGTGACCGTGCGGTTTCCAAGCATTCTGATTGGTTGAGCAACGCCGGATTTTGCACTGCTGTGATTGGTTGAATAGTTGTCTTCGATTCCGTACGTACCGTGACTGTAACTCCGTGCCGTAGGTTTCCCACTCATACGAAAACAACTATATAGTACAACGATTGACAGTTACTAATTTGGCTTAATTATCTTTTCAGTGTTAAACAATGAACATCAGGTTGTTTTGATTATATTCACATACGACAACGTTTCTGAAACAGGTGTAAATAAATATAGCAATTTTGTATATCTTTTAAAACTAAAAAACCTAGCCTCCTATGCAGACTTTGTGTAGCGCTTCCGGTTCCCGGCTATAAAAAACCCTGCTGGATCAGTTATGTTATCAATTCTTCTTGACAAAATTGAGAGCTTCAGTACGAATTGAACAAAAGCTACAGTTCACTTGAAACTGATAAAATACCGATGCGTTAACTTAACCTTAACTTATAAAGTACTGAAACATGTTATTCCAAATGGAGCCTGAAACTCTGGAAATAATGTCTGAAAAAATAATCAGACTTAGAACAGGAATCGAACCCACGATACCGGTGCAATGCTCTTCCAACTGAGCTATCTAAGCCACTGAGAACAGTCATGTTAAAATAATAAAGTACTATTTACAAGCTTAGCAAAGTAGCTTAGACTCAAGATAGAATACAGGCTTTGCTCAGTCAGACAGATATATAGGTAGAGAAACAGACAGTCAGACAGATAGGTAGTTAGCTGTTTAGAATAGCATAGGCTAAACGAGCTAAATAGCACAGTCAGGTATAACTGGAAAGTTTATTTGTGTCGATTGATTTTACAAATTGAAACAAGCTTCCATTTAGAATTTCTGTACAGTTGTCGTGAGTCTTGCAAAAATATTGCATTTCGTTTTCAGTTTCAAATGTCTCAGTTCAAACACGCGGTCCATTAATAGATTGGAGTTTGAATAATTCATTAATCAACGCTATAAAGCCACAGCGCGACTGAGTGCCAGTTAAGTTAGTCGAGGTGCTGCAATCATGAAGTTCAATCTTGCTCTGCTGTTTCTCGTTGGCTTTATTGCCCTCGCCGTGGCTGTTCCTGTTGAAGAAGACGATGACAAACCTCTGGCTGAACCAAAAGCAACTGACGAAGATCCTGAGTCGGTCGAAGCTGATCCTGGTAAGATAATAATAAATAATAATAATAATAATAATAATAATAATAATAATAATAATAATAATAATAATAATAATAATAATAATAATAATAATAATAAATAATAATATAATAATAATAATAATAATAATAATAATAATAATAATAATAATAATAATAAATAATAATAATAATAAATAATAATAATAATAATAATAATAATAATAATAATAATAATAATAATAATAATAATAATAATAATAATAATAATAATAATAATAATAATAATAAATAATAAATAATAATAATAATAATAATAATAATAATAATAATAATAATAATAATAATAATAATAATAATAAATAATAATAATAATAATAATAATATATAATAATAATAAATAATAATAATAATAATAATAATAAGTTGGCGATGTTTTTCTTGACAAGTTTTCCTTGACAAGGAAAAATTGACAATTTTTTGTCATCTACACGAGCAAGTTTTCCTTAGGAAAATTTGCTCGTGTAGATGCGGCTTTAGTAGAGCATGTGAAATACTCGCGGGTTCTCCTCCTCGTCCACCAAGCTTGAGTTCCCACATCGCACACATTACGCCCCTAAACAACTCGAACACTGGGTGACAATAAGCAACACATTATTTCTCTGTTCAGTTCAGACGAGACCAAACGAGGATGCCACTGCTACTGGACCTGGAGTGGTCATTGCCGCACGGTCAATAGACCTCTTTAGCTTGTATGCAAATTGCCCATTTCAGATCATGTGATGTAAACACTGATATTCTCTGGAGAATTGTTCCTTTATATTTCTGAAATTTATTCGTTCATATTGAAAAGACTAATTCTCCAGAGAATATCAGTGTTTACATCACATGATCTGAAATGGGCAATTTGCATACAAGCTAAAGAGGTCTATTGCTGTCGAAAAAGGGATGGCTGTTTTGGAGGAAATGCGTCTCATGTAGAAAGTGTCACAAATACAAGACGTGTATGTGTGGCTAATTTTACGATTGTCTTTTTTCCTTTTTTTAAACACATTTTTAGAAGGAAGATAACACATATAATTAACACTTTTGTAAGTGTCAAAGAACACAAAAAAGTCTCTTACGGAAGTAAATGACGTGGTTTATTTTTATTTTTTAACTTCTTTAAAACAATTTAGTTGTTCAATAAATGTTTCACAACATACGCTCAGAGCCGTTGCCGGGGAAACAGTAATAATGATAATGACGCGTCCGAACGATCGTGTAGATTGTTCTTTACTAAGTACTAGTTGCGATTGGCACAATTGTTGTCGAAGATCCGGATGTTTTTTTGAGAGAAATGTCATGGATGCAAACGCTGTCGTGATGACGTCATGGTAGCCATGTTGCTGGATCCCGACAACAAAGCATTCCTCATTAGCTTCTCTCGGTTTGTTTGTACTATTTGTATTATTTGTACCACCAACCACGTGGTGTCATGGCGGCCATGTTGGTTCCCAATAACAAAGCATTCCTCATTAGCTTCTCTCGGTTTGTTTGTACTATTTGTATTATTTGTACCACCAACCACGTGGTGTCATGGCGGCCATGTTGGTTCCCAATAACAAAGCATTCCTCATTAGCTTCTCTCGGTTTGTTTGTACTATTTGTATTATTTGTACCACCAACCACGTGATGTCATGGCGGCCATGTTGGTTCCCAATAACAAAACATTCCTCATTAGCTTCTCTTGTTTGTACTACCAACCACGTGATGTCATGGCGGCCATGTTGGTTCCCAATAACAAAACATTCCTCGTTAGCTTCTCTTGTTTGTACTACCAACCACGTGATGTCATGGCGGCCATGTTGGTTCCCAATAACAAAACATTCCTCATTAGCTTCTCTTGTTTGTACTACCAACCACGTGATGTCATGGCGGCCATGTTGGTTCCCAAAAACAAAACATTCCTCGTTAGCTTCTCTTGTTTGTACCACCAACCACGTGACGTCATGGCGGCCATGTTGGATCCCGATAACAAAGCATTCCTCATTAGCTTCTCTTGTTTGTATCACCAACCACGTGACGTCATGGCGGCCATGTTGGATCCCGATAACAAAGCATTCCTCATTAGCTTCTCTTGTTTGTACCACCAACCACGTGTTCTTTCAACAAAACATGAATCGTGAAAAGTGGGTCTAATTCTGGATATTGACAAATTAGCTTAATTTGGAAACAATTTTAACTTAGTTACCAAGCCTTCTCTATTTTCAACCCACAGGAAACCCATCATGATATCAGTTTCTAGAGCGCGCGCCATAAGTGATGTCACAATCGCGCGCCATTCTCATGGCGCATGAAGCAGGAAATGCTTCAACACGTGATGGACTGGTGGTTTTCCCATCAAGAGGACATCCATACCAGCAAAGAATCAGGCATCGATTTGGCTCTCATCTTATGGTGGATTCAAGCTACGTTTGTTTGTCTTGCTGTTGGCGCAGTGGTTGTCTGCGGTGGTTACTGGATATTTAAATCGTCGACGCATGTCGAGAACGATTTTGGAATCGGTGTTAATCCATCGTGTGATACTGGTCGTGGTGGATATGTGAAAGAGATGAAGACGATGCCCGATGACAAACTCCCAGGGAGATCAAAAGCTGGCAAAACGAATCATGAGGTATACAGGATTTATTCCCCGTCCACATGCATACATTAAAACGGATTTAGTTTCTGTCGACGCAAGCGCTTTACCGCACATCGCTTTTATATACCCATCCACTTTGGAAATATTTCTCAGAAAACACCGTTTTCGAATCGTTTTTAAAAATGTGGACCGAAGACCGCAAATGATTTGATTTTGATTTGATTTTGACTTTATTTTTACTGAGGGGAAATCATCATCATCACCATCATATTATCATTATCCACCCACCAACCAACACATTCATCCAAGGTATTTATATACCTTTTTGCTACAGAAATACTGTTCAAATGGATGTCAAGGAGCCTGCGCATGCCCAGTACTACAAAGACCGGTGAACCCATCTCCATCCGACCATCCCACACGTGTACGCCGTGCTGAAAGACTTTTACAAACCATCCTGTTATTTCCTGAATATTTCGTACAAATACTTCAAAACGACGAACAAACTGTAGATCTACTAGAAAAAAAGCTGGAGGACTTGATTATCTCCAAAAGAAAGAAAGCCAATTTTAACACGTTTGCAACATCAGATTTAGAAGCACACGATGTACAGAAGAGTGGAAGGAAAGTGGAATCCATTTTTGAGGACGTCCCGAGCAGTGACTGCATAATGGCGGGTGTTTCAGGTGAAGACTATAGACATGCCAGGAAGAGAAAATTCCGCACGGTTTTTGGCGCCAAAATTAAGAATGTCAATCAAAGAACGAGGAGTGAAACATTGTAGATAAATGTATGTTCAACTCTGAGCTGCCGATATCGATCCTGTAGTTTCGATTAATGTGTATAAATATATAAGTAACACTGTATATGTAGATAAGCATGTGCATATTATACCGTTAGCGCGGTGAATAAGCGAACTATATCATCATTATTTCAGAATTTTTTGTTCTTGCGTAGTGGATATAACTGGCAATGCTTCCAGGGGCCAATTTAATACAACTTTTACAACAGGAATTTACAAGTGTAGCTATTGTTTTAGTGGATAAGTTGATGCTGTTATCCAATGGATTTATCCACTTGATAAGGATTTCCCCAACGAATAGCGCCGCTAGCGCTACCCACTCTTTGAACAATCGCGGACATATGACCCAGGTTGATGTCCAGTTATCAACCTCGGCACAAGCCTGGCTGTTTTCTACTGAGTTTTCAACCTGGTAAATAAAGATTTGCTCGATTGCTGACCTTTCTAACCAACTGCATGCAAATCGTTTGACTTTCCGACTGCATTATTTTGTTCAAATGTGGAAAGGTTTGGGAGTACAAAGAACATAGATTGTCGGCATTTACCATGATAAGCTCCAGTTTCTTGAAATAGGCCCTTTGCAGTTTACATAGCCTGCGTAGCCTTGGCGGTCTTAGGGGAAGGGGGAAAGGGGAAAGAGGAGGGGGATTGGGGAGGGAGGCGAGGAGGGGACTGGGGAGGGGGGAGGAGAGGAGGAAAGACCGCCTGCCCGTAAACCTTATGTTTTCGAGAAGTCCGTCCACTGGTGGACGGGAAATACTGATTGGCTGAAATACTCGGCAAGAGCCTCGTGAGTCCACAACATTTTGATCATTCGATGACATAATATCGTGGTCTATAAGAGGACATACCAAGGAAAAATGTTGGTTATTTGTTAAATGATTTCCTTTTGAAAAAAACCTTTATTTACGTGCGATTCTACTGATCAAAATTTCAATTATCCTGAAAAGCGTCAGAAATCGCCCATCATCCAATCAAATCTTGCGAAAGAAATCAAAATGGCAATCGACTCGACAACTTTTATCACAGGTAGCCCAAGCTCTTGTTGAGAGATAATTTGTGAAATTTAAATCGTAACATTTTCGAAATAAATGGCAATATTTGTCTTTGTTTACCTTTGTATTCGTGTTTTATTGTGCGCTCTCGTTAACAATTAGTCACCAAAGGCGAGGTGAATATTCACTGAGCCTGAGGTGACTAATTGTTTTAGTAGAATTATACACAGGCAGGAGCCCATAAGTAGGAGCGTCCATACGGTATTGGGTAGTGTCACAGCGTTTTCACAAGTGTGGTTATTTTTAGAACAGTTTTCCCGCGAATTTTGACCAATCAGAGAACGTTTCCGGTATGACGGTTTTTTTTGAATTTTGATGAGATGGCAGATAAAATAAAGATGGCATCCGATAGCGACAAAGAGATTCTTCAAGTGAACTAAACTACGAATCGTCTAGTGATAGTGAGAGCAGTATTGAGTCATTCGGTACAACAGAATCACTTGAAAGTGATAGTGGTGACGATTGTGCTTCTAAAGGCATCCAAAGCAAGTGGTTCGAAGAACTCGAACACGAAGTGACCGACTGAGAAGCTATTGTACAAAGTTGTAGCGTATGGATGCAAATTAGCCGAAGACTTTCAAAGACATATTTTCGTCTAAACTATTTCGTCAGAAAGTGAATCCAATTTATTCTTGGATGTGGTTTAGTGGTATCTTGTAATTATCGTTGTGGAGTTTGAAGACTGACAAGGCTATTCAAAAACAAATTCTCTGAAACTGCATGAGCGACAAGACGAGTGAATCAAATTACAAATAAGATTGGTGAAAGTAAGCGTATTTGTTGTCATTTGTTGTGTCTTTTCTGTTACCTAAAATGACTTAAAAATGGATTGTGAATATTTTTGTGAGTCTGCCGATTTAAATATATTAATAAAAACACCTTCATTCAAGTTTTGATGTTTAATTTAATAGATTCACTGAGCTTATTATTTTATACACACGCTTCACTGTCAATATAAAGAAGAGTTGAGCGAAACTGACTCAAAATTGCTTTGTTTTTAAATTCAGTGACCTTCTTACTGCGCCGGTACTCAGACATTCAAACAGTCGGCTGGAACTTGTCAATTAATCAAATTCAAAACTCAAACGAATTGAAAACTTAACTGATACATTCTTCGACCAAATGATCCATAATTTAGCTCAAAATCATATTTGGTTTCCATTTGGTGGGTCTTCTGACTTTTATTTTTAAGTTTTCTGATTTTTCATGTTGATTGACAGAAGCGAAAAACCAAATTACAAGCCAACTGCCTAAATAGACTATCGCTTTCAATGCACCTTACTTGACTTTAACTTTGACTTTCTAACGTTTCAGAGGCACAACGCTTCGCCATAATACGTTTGTATTTCTCCGTGAGGTAAACAGGAACTGATATTTCTGATCAGAAAACACGCGTTCACATTGTCTATCCTCGAACCGCCTGGCCATCACTTCAATTCAAATCCTGTAAGTTCACTTCGTTCGGGAAACGCAGTCTAGAATATTTTAGGTCAAGGTTCAAAGTAGCGGCCTATGGAATCCCGGGCAGTTGTTGGTATGATAAAATTGTGAATCAGACACAAAGAAAACTGGACAATCCTGACTTTTATTTGTACATTCATCTCTTCGGGTCTTTCGAAATTCCGCCATTTTATTTTTGACGTGAAACCGGAAATGAAACCGCCATACCGGAAACGTTCTCTGATTGGTCAATTGACGGAAAAGCTGTTCTAAAAATAACCACACTTGTGAAAACGCTGTGACACAGACCCAAATAAAAATAAATAAGCATTTTAAAGAAAACAATTTTTTATTTCATATTTCAAAAGCTGGCAGCCATTTTGTCAAAATGCTGTAGGTAACTATCGAGAAATAGTCCGAAGTTCTCGACCAATCAGCGCGCTTGATTTTCTATAATCACCTGTGTAATTCTACTAATAGAGTTTAGAAAGAGATAAAATAATAGTCTCTGCTACCCAGGGTACACATTAAACTGAACAGTGTTCACAATTAGAACCGTTCACAATAGACCTTTTTACCGATACGGCGGCCATTTTGGATTCTATTGTTTTGGCTAAAACATTATGGGATGCTCAGGGTGCAAATGACCCAAAAACTGTAGAGAGTGGAGTCGCGTCAATATATTATTTTTCTATGTCACTCTAGCCATAGTGTTGTATGACTTAATATCTACATGTGTTGTGTATTGTTGTATAATTTTGTACCAATTCATTGCTTTAGGTTTTCGTAGTTTTTTTCATGGCCAAATGGTTACTAGCTAGCTTGCTTGCACGGTAAAAAGGTCTATTAGAACCACATACTGTACCTTTATTTAGTTAAAATACATAACTCACACATGCAGCTAATAATTCAGCAGAGTATTAATATATATTAATTTTTGAAAATTGAAAATCCGCCATTTTGTAAGAAAAAATGGCCGGAATTTCAATTTTCAAAAATTAATATCTTTGGATTGAATAGCGATATCTGAAAACTGTTTTACTTACAACTTTAGTTTCTGCCTAAAGCTGTTCTTTCGAATGTAATATTCAGAATAGTGAATTTGTGAATTTCGAAAAATATAAAAATCAAGAAAAAAAAATTCATACGATTTGTTAGCTTCACATGTACTGTCATATTGCCTAAAGGTTCATTTTGATTGGATGAAAACTGTAGAAGTTATTCCAACAAAAGACATTTTAGGCTCTTTCTGACCCGGCGTGTTAAGTACCGTTCCAGTCGTTCATTTGACATTTTGACTGCTATTATGCTGAAAAATGAAAGTTCAAGATTCACGTGCTACTCATCGAAGAATGCCTTGTTTTGACTTGCGATTTTTTTTTCCTTACAAATTTGTACTTGTTTTTGTCTCGAAATAGTTTCGGTAGAGTCCACGAAATATTTACTCAATTTCAGACCCTCCCGCGGTATATAGTTCAGTTTTTTTATGTTGTATTTTTTTCCTGTGATTATTAGAAAGTTTGAGGTCATGTTATAGTCGTTTGAGCGAGTTTTACGGGTTTAATTTTTTGGGTGGAACTGGTTCGACTCGTCGAACATAGAAGGATCGAGAACCAATCAATCGCAATTTAATTCAATTCAAAACCGAAAATAAAAACGCATCGGTATTTTATTTTCAAGTGAACTGTAGCTTTTGTTCAATTCGTACTGAAGCTAGCTCTCAATTTAGTCAAGACTAGAATTGATAACTTTTTCAAGTACACGAAATATTTACTCAATTTCAGAGGTACACCAACCAAGGCCACCCAAACAAATTTTGAATCAAATTTTCTAATCACATTTGTGACGCTGAATAACAGAATGATGTCGAATTCTACAATTTAAACTGTTTCTTGTTCACTCTTGATCATATACATACACATATAAAGTAAAATATATGCTTTTAAAGCGAAAATTTGTGCAGATTCTATTGTTTGAATACTCAATTGTGATTGGATAATTTGTATGAAAATTTGTTTGGGTGGCCTTGGTTGGTGTAGTCGCACTGTAATTAGTTAAAATACATAGCTCACGCAATTAACTGATCCAGCAGGGGTTTTATAGTAATATTTAAAAATGTCTATAAAACTGCTTTCTTTATTTACACCTGTTTTCAGAAACGTTGTTCTATGTGAATAGTAAATAGTAAAATGAATAATGAATAATGGACTTGTGTCACATGTCACGTGACTTTTTAAAATTTCACCCAAGACAAACGAAAATATCATAACTTGAAAGAACATACTAAAATTAGTAAAAGTTGAAAATTTCAAAAGAATCAAGCAAATAAGGCAAAAGTTAAAGGCTTTCAAAATTTTCCGCTTTGACAAGGATTTGTATGGGTTTTTCGCTTGGAGGGCAAGCGTTGCCCTCCAACATACATTTCCATACAAAAAAGTTATCAGAAATATGAGACAAGATGGCCGCCGCGCATGCTCACTTTGCACGAATACGATCACAAAATGGCTACTACAATTTACAGTAAATGTATGAGGACTTTGGATAAATATTGGATTTTATTTCCACGTCGCTATTTTACAAACTTCGGGTAGTTTGAATTACAATTAATAGTTCTTAGGTGACGTTCTCACAATAAAATCAATTGAATTCCGCTTCGAGAAAGTGGTTCCTTTTCGTAGTTTCATAAGTCACCTAAGCGTCTATACATGGTCACCATGGAATCTAGAATCGGGCCATAATTGCCAAACTTTGTAAATTCCTACCTTCTAAACTGTGAAGAGTGCAAAATTTTCGGGTAGCTCGTTTGGTGTGTAGTGTCCATTCGTGAAACATTTGCACCTAATAACTGCTCTAAATAACGAGTATAAAATGCAATAGTTGTTTGTAGGTCGTGTTGTAATTCATAATAAGTAAATGCTTGTTTCATCGACCTTGAGTTTATTTTTTGAAATATAAATCGAGCTTTCGAGCTACGCGCTCATCTTCAGGGTTACAATGTGTATGTAGGCGTCATTACAACGTTGAGAAAACTAACGGGATTAGTTTTCTCAACGTTGTAATGACGCCTACATATACACATTGTAACCCTGAAGATGAGCGCGTAGCTCGAAAGCTCGGTTTATATTTCAAAAAATAAACTCAAGGTCGATGAAACAAGCATTTACTTATTATGAGTATAAAATGGTTCCATTTGTCGATAAACACAGCTCACTTTTGGAGTTGATCAACAAGAACTGTTCGCCATTTTCAAGCGTCTATGAGCACGGAAAGAGCAAAATTACGCTGCCTCCTGTTATGTTTGGCTGCCATTTTGAATAGAGCTTTGCAGTCTGGGAATTTTACGTGTTATACCGCTGTTCTATGAAGCTTGGGGCTCCTAAATAGCGCGAATTTTGAACTCATAGTATACAGATTGGGTTTCCTGTGGCATATAGAAAATATCAAAGTGCCTTCCGTGACTCGTTCGTACTCTGTGCCGAGCGTAAGCGAACACTTTATTTTTAAATCTATCAGCCTCAAAAGAAGCGCTTGATATTTCTAAACAAACTTAGAGTAGTTTAATTTTAATAAATTGATTTATTTTGGTTGAAATTTCGAAGAGTATTTCGGACTGAAGGTAGACCGCTGATCTAATATCGCGGGAGTAACATGTCTTATATTTCTGGTAACAGGTAAAGTTTGAATGCCTGTATAGCTATATATATTGCTCTATTTACTTAATTCCCTTCAAACGTTCAACTTTTACTAACTTTAGCATGCTCTTTCCAGTTATGGTATTTTTGTTTGTCTTCGGTGAAAATTTAAAAAGTCACGTGACAGGTGACACAAGCTCATTATCGTTGTATACTTTAACATAAAACAAATAAATGCAGTAACTTGTAGCAGCCATGCCGAAGGCATATTCGTAGGATCTCCGAAGTAGAATAGTATCTGCCAAGTTTCTGATATCACAAACAAAAATGGCGATAATTAGTATAGGTAATAGCATGGTTTGTAGTGATATTTGGGATAAATACCACGAGTGATATTTCAAAATTGTTAAACAAACTTTCACGAACCGTAGGCTCAAACAATGGTTACCATGGTGAGTTTGAAATATCACTCCTGAGAGCTTGAAATACTGACTATTACGCTGAAATACTCCTCCTCCCAGCTAATCGAATTGCAGGATTTTCTTAGGTCATGTTATAATTCAGTGAAGAAATAGAAAACGAGCGCGCGTGCAATGCGCAGATTCAGAGCACTTAGGGACTGATCAGAACACGAGAGAAGTGTTGAGAAGCACGACGCGTAGCGGGTTTGTAAGTATCAGTTCTACGTAGAAATCACGTGGGGAATTAAATTTAAAAAAGATAACATGTCCCATCTCAGACCTCGTGAAAGAATCAAAACAACGTGATATGTCATTCATTGTTTGAGATAAAAGACAAGCCAAATCAGTAACTGTCAATCGTTGTACTATATAGTCAGTTTTCATATGAGTGGGAATCCAACAGCACGGAGTTACAGTCACGGTACGGAATCGAAGACAACTATTCAACCAATCACAGCGCGCAAAATCCGGCGTTGCTCAACCAATCAGAATGCTTGGACATGGCACGGTCCAAGGCACGAACGGTACCGAAACTACGAAATAAGAAAACTACTCTTTTTGTCTCGTAACAGTTTAACGTTGACGGAATGAGTCTCAGAAAAGACAACTTCTTTACAATTTAAAGTGCAACTGAAATGAAATATTTTATTGCATTTTATATTATATTATAGATTTTTCAAAGAAATAATGTTATCATCAAGATATTTTTGTAAAATGATTGTTGTCTAAGATATTCAAAAAAAACATGTTGCAGAGTGTGACGTCACAAGGTTTGTAAAGTACTTTGTTTCACTCAAATCCTCTAAATGTATTTTGACTTTTACACTGGAAAAAGAAAAGAATACAAAAATATTTTTATGATAACATTATTTCTGTCAATATTCTATAATATAAAATGCAATAAAATATTTCATTTCAGTTGCACTTTAAAGTTCGATCGAGCTGGAACAAGAGGAAACTGGGAAAACAAAAGACAACATGTTAAGACTAACGATGCACCCTTACTGAAGTTCAAACCCCACTGATACACACACCAAAACTGTGTTTTTCAATGCTTTATTATCTATATTTATTGTTACTTACAAATTGTTATCTATGACAGATTTTCCCTTGAACCATGACACTTCAAACCACGTACATTATTTGAAGTTCACGAAAAATAAACAAAAATAATTTCATAGTATAGTAAAAACTATTCATCTTTTCTTCTTCTTCTCATTTTGAGATTCAAAATGCATCACTTTATTAAAATAAACATTAAAATCTTTAGGGAGTTTCACGTTATGTACCATGAGTCAGTTTAACCGCGAACGCAATGGTTGTAACAACGTCTAACCAAGCGACAGCGACGGCAAGTATGGCATTTTCTAAAGCCCCAACGGAGTTTGCAGCGACATCTGTACGATCTGCAAACACGCCTCAGGCGACAAACGGGGCGGCAAAGACGACGACGACGTTTCAATACATCTGAAATATAGAAGATAAACAGCTTAAGAACTACTACATAAATATATAAATAACTGTTTATTTAAGTGTCCAATGTCTTTCAATAGCTCATTAGTTGTTGTTTTTTTACTGAGGGAGGAAAACCGGAGTACCCGGTGAAAAAACCCTCGAAACAAGGGAGAGAACGAACTGACAAACTCAAATCACATGTGATTCAACAGGCAGCCCAACCATTGCTTTTGAGGCTACTAAATAATTCAAAAAAATGATATTTGCGTCTTTTTTTGATGAGCTTCCTGTGGTAGAGCGCGACCGCGCAATACATATGTTGGGTTCCCTGTGTTGAGTAATGTCCTATGTTGGGCTTCCTGTGTGCGTCCTGCGGGATGCGCTCGCTGCGGGACGCGCGGGATGCGCACAGGGATCCCAACATCATCAATTTATATGCACAGGGATCCCAACACTGCCCAACATCATACATTCTATGCACAGGGAACCCAACATAATACGTTTTGCGCGCGCGCGCGCTCTACCACAGGAAGCCCATCAAAAAAAGACGCAAATATCATTTTATTGAATTATTTAGTAGCCTCAAAAGCAATGGTTGGGCTGCCTGTGGTGATTCCAGGTCGATCTCGGGAATCGATATCCGGGACACAGAGGTGACAGACCGAGGCTCTCACCACTCGGCCACCCTCCAGTGCTTCCCAACAACTCGATCGAGTGTTTCGCGAAGAAGTTGGGGCTGTTTTGCAGTCTAAGGAAAAGGTGATGATCGAATGACGAATGATCTGAAAAACGTAAAGCGATGGCACAAAACGCTAACCTTCGTTTTCCTATTGTTTCTGGTAATGAGCTGATTGTTTTCGATTCCCTTGAGGATTATTATTATTATTATTATTATTATTATTATTATTATTATTATTATTATTATCATATCATTATTATTATTATTATTATTATTATTATTATTATTATTATTATTATTATTATTATTATTATTATTATTATTATTATTATTATTATTATTATTATCAATATCATCATTATTATCACAATGGATTCTATATAAAAAGGAAGGAAGATCTTCGAATTTCTGTTTCTGTTTTGTTCCTCATTTACTTGCTATACTACTATTTGGACTTACCATTTTCATCAGCTGGATCTTGCTCAGTGTTTCCTACTTCAGTGTCAGGCTCTTCTGTAATGAAATAAAACTATTCAAAGCCTGCTGAAATCAAGTCTCGTCTTCAATGGCAAGGAGAGTATTGGCTTACCTTCTTCTGGATCTTGCTCAGTGTTTCCTACTTCAGTGTCAGGCTCTTCTGTAATGAAATAAAACTACTCAAAGCCTGCTGAAATCAAGTCTCGTCTTCTATGGCAAGGAGAGTGTCGGCTTACCTTCTTCTGGATCTTGCTCCTCTTGTGGTTCTTCGTCGTTATCTTCTTCCTCTGTGGAGCACATGATGTCACACATGTTAATTCAAAGACAAATGTCCTCAATTCAGGCCCGTAGCCAGGATTTTTTGTGGGGAGGTGCTCCCCAGGCCAAAGTGGACCAAACTATCAAAATGCACTTAGGATAGCAGCAATTCATAGAGGGTTTTGAAGGAAGCCTACAAATCCCATTTCCCAGTCGATTTAAAAAAAAAACCATTCCCATTGACATGAATTCAAGAAAATTCCAGTATCGTGGACTCGCTTCTAGCGACCACCCTGTTAGATAATTCATCTAACAATTTCCTGATCTCATACTTTATGGCAATTGTAAATGATTATTTCACTATGTTTGCATTTCTAAGTGTGCTTTTTGAAGACTTCCTTGCTTTGAAACGTATTAAAAACCGTTCTCTTGGTTGCTCTATTTGACCTGAATTTTGTGGAATAATAAATGGTTGCAAAAAAAATAATCAATTTCCGCTCTTTTATATGATTCTTCCCGAGCGTGTTGTGGTTGTATGTGCAGCTTCATCCTCGTCTCCTATCACAGCAAGGATAATATCGTTGCAGGGCCGTAGGAATTGGAAAATAACTGGTGGGGGACGTTTAGCGAGCGCCATAGGCGCGAGCCGCTAAATTTTTGAAATCTAGAGCCGGCTCGGAAATGCTATTTCCAGCGTTCTCCAAGAGCTATTTGTGATTTACGCGTATTGCTAATTACTTCCTACACTGTCTCGGCAAACCAATGCATATTGAAAAATGTATAAGGCTTATAATAATATGCTGTTTTGCAATACGCTTTCCCATTCCCAAAGTTTTGGGTTTGAAATTCCCAGTCCCATTAGCAAAATCCCAGTCCCAGTGGTACAATCCATTTACCCAGCGTAAAAAAATGGCCATTCCCAGTCAGTCCCATTTAATCACAGACAACCCAAGCTCAATACGTTTGTAAGGGAATGTATGGGGATTTAAAATATGCCGTATTTTATTTGGAAATATTTAATAAAAATGTGTCAACTTTACCTGTGTTGTATCATTCTGTTGATTTTTGACTCTTGTGTGCAGTTTGGGGGGAATTTTAATAGGGATTTCTTTAACAGAATATGACACAACAGGTAAAGTTGACAAACTTTTATTAATTATTTCCAAATAAAATACGGCATATTTTAAATCCCCATACATTCCCTTACAAACGTATTGGGTTGCCTGTGATCCAGCCTCCGTGGGTGTTTGGTGGCAAACAGATTTACCACCTCTTCTAAGTCAAATTCAAAGTTATAATGGATGTGCATGGACAAGTTTGGCGCGCGGTTCGTTCACGGTGGAAAGAGAGTGCAGTCGGTTTTAGTTTGCCAGTGAATAGTGGACCTTTCCCCAAAAAATGTGGATCTTTGGGGTCTGTGGGGGGGTGCGAACGCACCCCGTGCACCCCCCCTGGCTACGGGCCTGCAATTGTGACATGTTTTACACGTCTACAAACACGAATATCAGATCAGTAAAAGAACCAAAAGCAGCTCAAAATATCTCACCAGAATCAGATTCAACATCCCGTTGTTCAGGTGTCTCTAGTTCAGCATTGTCATCGTCTTCTTCAACAGGAGCAGCCACGGCGAAGGCAATAAAGCCAACGAGAAACAACAGAGCAAGATTAAACTTCATGATTGCAGCACCTCGACTAACTTAACTGGCACTCAGTCGCATGCAGGGGTGTGGTGGCTTTATAGCGTTGATTAATGAATTATTCAAACTCGTTTTGCAATCCTTCAATGGACCGCATGTTTGAACTGAGACATTTTAAACTGAAAACGAAATGCAATATTTTCGCAATACTCACTCCGACAATACAACTAGTGTACAGTAACATGATTGACAGCAGCGAAATACCAAGTTCCAGCCGACTGTTTGAAAGTCTGAGTTCGCATAATATTGAGAACCGCAGTAATCGATCGACCCAAACAAACTTTCCAGTTATGCCCAAGCTAGAGACCATATAAATACTATGCCGGGTCTCTTGTTATACCTTAACTGTGCTAGATTTAGCTCTTTTAGCCTATCAGCTATTCTAAACAGCCTGTATTCTACTAGTTTGGGTCGAAGCTACTTTGCTAATTAAGGGTGCATTCGATTGACCTTATTCTAGAATAGGAATACACGGAATAACATCCCTAAATCGCTGTCACGCAGCTACTGTCCACTGTAAAATGAAACAATTCCTTGTTGTATTATAATAAAGTTACAAGGAACAGTGTGGAATTTTAAATGTGCTGAAATAAAAGCATCCAAGTGTTTTATTCCGTGTATTCCTATTCTGGAATAGAGTCAATCGAACGCACATTAAGATTGTATATGATACTTTCAAAAAAATTGTGTTTCCTTTCATAATTGCTTTTCAACGATCTCAAATTTTTTATACTAGTCAGTTATCTAGCTAAATATGAGAACTGAGCAGGACTCCATTGGAATCAATTGCATTTATTTTTTAAATTTCTTAAATTTAAAATGACTGCATGACTGCATGGCAGCTCAGCGCACTGTGAGAATACAGACTATCGTTTCAGTTTGCTGAGACTTGCCTAGAGTGAAGTAGCTGCAGACCCCTTGGACATGACTGATGGAACTTTCACATTCAACTTGCTTGTAACATTTGGTGTAGTTAGATCATTCCACGTGATGTCTCAATATTTTTTTCTGTTACCTGACGACAAGCCTACTTTTCAAGAAATTAACTTTATGAAGTGAACTGAGCTCAATACACAAACAACGCCTTCAGAGGAAATCTTGAAAATAAGTTTCTGCAGTTCTGTTCAAAATATCCCTTGGCTGATGCTTTTCTCCTTTCGTATGCTTAATACCCTTTCCTGTTATGATTTTATTGAATAATAATTCGTTTGTAAGAATGGTATCATTTTAAGTAGCGTTCCGCGTAAGAACGATAGCAAAAGACAATAGACTGCGGCATTGGGCTCGCCTCACACACGATTTTGCTTGAATATGTGTAACATGCTGTCTCAGATACCAACTATCAAAGTTACAAGGAGAAAATAGAGGAAACTGTGTGCAGCTACCCATTTTTACTGTGAAAACTGAAGGAGAGAACTATGCAGCCAATAGAAAAGAGGGAAGACAATGGATATTTGATTCACAAATTTGAGAACTTTCCTCACACACAATTTTCTTTAAAATCAAACCAAAGTTAGCTTGATTAAAAGTGAATTAAATTCTCAAAAGTTATCTAATAGAAATGTATTCCTTGGTTGGGTTTCTATTGAATTTATGAATATGAACCAATGAAATTGCAAGAAAGAAGAATGGAAAATTAACACCTTTTACATTCCTATGCCGTTCATGCTATCGTTCTTACACGGAACGCTACTTAATAAGATAAGCTTTGAAATATAATCTAATGAACTTGACGGAGTTCCTGTGTTGACTGATTTGTCCTAGTGGGTCCTGGACTCTTATAACCAGTTACCAGTTTTGGATTCAGTCAGGTTTTCGGTCACGATGATTTTGTTATGCAGTATTTTCGTACAGACGAAATGGTAGTCAATTCAGCTTGCGCGCTCAGACTATGATGCTCAAGTGATCCTCGTGTTTACGGCTTCTTGTCATTTCCCTCGTATTTTGCACGTCAGTCAATTGAAACCACGGGCCCCCGACCCCCGGGGAAGGGCGGGGAAAGTAACATTTGACCAGTGTGAAAGTGACGCGTTTTCCACGACCCTCGGGGGCAAGATGATGGTTAAATGCCCGGCCCTACCTGCCATTGCCGTCACGCGAAAAGATGTTACAAACGACCTGATAATTTTCTTGATAAATGATCCTGATCATTTTCATATCAAAAATGTACTACAAATTGATCAAAAGACTCCAAAATATTCCAAAAGACAACGTGGAATTCAAGTATACATTTCAGTGTGTTCCGATTGCGCACTATTTAAAATTGGACATGCAGGACCACAGGCAGCCCAAGCAATAGACTTCTGGAGGCTTTTTATGAAGAAAATTTTTATTTCAATAAATTATATTAAAACTTATCTGAGTTGTTTATTGTGTCTTACTTTATCATCCTGTACAGTTTCAGCTCGATCCGAGGCCTATTTACGAAGATTTTCAATATCTGCTCCTCTCCACATGAATATGTGGAAGGCTGGAGACTCCGACTCGACTCAACCGCTATATTCGCCAGAAAAAAAAAATATATGCCCATTTCAACGCTTGTCTCGCTACAATACCTACAGATATGTTTAGACCGATAATCCCTCCATCAGGCAGTGATTTCAAATTGTCATCAAACCAAATATTCCTCGAGAAATCCGTGGTTTTAAAGGGGCAGTGTCAACCCATATGACCGCGTAAGCCTGGGTACGAAGAAGCGAGAAATAATAAAAGTCCACCGTGGACTTTTATTATTATCGATGTTTTCAATCCGTTTCCATCGACCTTAATCATGTTTGTTCAAGCGTCTAATGGATCACTAGTAATAATTCAAAGCATGTTCTTCATTTTCAACAATTCCTAGTGGGGATTATTTCATCTTAGAACTGACTTTGAAGCCGTTGAAAAAAGTATCGAACAGCCGTTGAGAGGCAGGCCGCCATCATCCTTGAGTGAAGAAAACCGAATTGTAAACCGGCAATTCTGGTCGATTGCGAAGGAATCTTGATCATCAATCGTAGGTGCAGTACTGTTCATGACTTTTGAAGAGAAAAACTCGCGTAGAACTACTTTTAAACCGGTGAGCTTCCCACCATCTACTTATGTGTTGGGCTTCCTGTGTCTTATTTGATCGGCCGTTGGAAAATGATATCGCCGTGAATTCACATCTAGAATTCAATCCTTTTGATATATTGAAGTTCTAAAATTGCTTTCTAAATAAAGATTAGTATCTACATGAGTCTTGTAGGTCATTTATTTAGCGATTAGAACGGTTTTAGGAGGGTTTTGTAACACGCTACCGGCAAGGTAGGCTTCTCAACCGAGTGTTATTGTTTTGATTTTAATGCGCATGCGTGAGGCTTGACACTGCCCCTTTAAACGATTCCTACCTTGTCACAGTATACATATGAGGGGAAAACAAATACCCAAAATGATTAAAATGAGCTGAAATTCACTCCAGATGTGAAGAATATATAGTAAAACACACTGTGTTTGTTTTAGTGAACTTTATTCAGAATTTTCAGAGAAATTGTGTTTTTAGGTTTTTCAATAAAACTGATAGGCAAAGCTGCCATGAGTAGAGCTTGGGCTACCTGTGAACGGTCTATTGCTTGGGCTGCCTGTGGCAGGACTTGTTTAAAACAAACAAACATATTTATTTTAAAATGTGGAAATTGCAGCCAGGATTCATAATTATTATAATACAAGTGATTGACTCTGGCTTAAACTGTGTGAAATTAATACAGACGTTTCGGTCCACATCTCGGACCTTCTTCAGTGTGAAAAAACGTTAGTGTTGCACGCGCTTATTCAAACTAGCGCCTTGCGCGCTTTTTTAGAATTTACAAGTGTCTCACAGTTTTTAAACTTAAAAGTCCTTTAAAGGGGGACTCTGACGAAAATCGTTCGAAATTTAATTTAGCTGAAAATTCATTGAATAATTCTTCAAGGGTCTAATAATCACTAGTTAAAATATTTTTTCGATATTCCAGAGGGAAGTAATAATAATAATAATAATCAAAAATTTATATTTGTGGTTTGCAGATATTTGTTGACCTCGAGAGAATATATTGGATCAGTATCAGGCATGTGTATGATTCCTTTCCATCCAAGTGTATTGTGCAATAAGGTTATTAGCTACATTTATATATGAGTTTGGTTAGCATAAAAGGGGTCATATTGCCAAGAATATTCCACTGAATTCTAGAACCCCTTTGATATTTTATTTTTTATTTTTTAACTTTTTATTTCCACTTGTAAGATTACATTTCTATTAAAAACTTTTTACGATATTTTACATTAATTGCAAAGATACATTAATTGCAAAGATACTGTATTGACATTTAGTACTATTCCATATCTTACAAGCATTTTTTTATAAATTATATATATTTGTACCCTTTGTCATATTCCTACTGAGTCCTTCAAAAGGAATTTACTGCATCAATTATTTTGCTCCACTTGTTTAAATGTTGTGGTATTTTATTTTTTGCTTTGGCCACTTTATTTTCTATGTATTCGTAATGTTTCAAAGAGTTTTTAAATAACGAGAGAGAAGGGACTTTTCCGTTTTCCCTTGCTTTGTATAATGATAGTATTTTATATTGAAACATCCGTAAGTAAGTATCAATTGACGTTCTATATATTCTACCATAGATACATTCCCATTCAATTTGTGTATTCTCGTTTATAATTCGGTTGCTTTAATAAGTGTTTTTGAGATGTCGGGGTTTCAAATTTCGAACTTACTATGTTTTGGTAGAAATGATATGCTTTCACTTTTCCAACTTCAATTTTTTTACTATTCAGACGTACAAATCGTTCGCTATTGTTGAATGAATGAATTGAATGAATAAACCTTTATTTAAACAGGGTTGTCCCTTCAGTGTATATAATACACTGTATTTATCAATGTCTTTTAGTGTTTTCAAATGATTTTTCCATTCTTTTGGTATGGCATGAATTATTCCAGCCCATCTAATAAAGTCCTTATCTTTTAAGCCCGTGTGTTTTGCATGGGCCCATTGAAATTCCCCATTGCTGTCACATAAATCTATAACTTTATTTATATTGAGATTAGAAAAATCTTTATAGAAGATAGATTTCTTATCAATTTTTATGTACCTATTATTCCAAATATATTGATCCCGTATAAGTGACGGGTTCTTGCATGGATTATCATTTGTAAATTCCGCCCAAGATAGTAATATTTCTTTATAAAACAAAGACAGATTTTCTGGTATTCTAAAAGGGTCAAAATTCTCATGTATTTGCTTGCAACCCCCTATTGATTCTAAATAGAGTGAAGGTATAGTAGTTGACATATTCGATTCATCAGAATATATAAGATTTACGTTTACTGCTCGCTTTACTCTATTTGCCTTTAAGACGGAGTCAAATTCCGCGGTAATTTGAGACCGCCAGCACAATAATCACCTATTAGTGAATTATATTTTATTTTAGGTTTTTTCTCGTTCCATACAAAATCTTTAATGGTACTTTTTATTATTTTTACAAAGTCTGATTGAACGTGAGTTTTCGAACACACATAGTAAAGCTTTGGAAGGGCCAGTGATTGTAACACTTGAATTTTTCCATAGACAGTCAAGTTCCTTGTTTTCCATATTGATAGAGTTGTAGTGAAATTAGTTAGTACGCGTTGGAGGTTATTATTGTAAAAAAAATTCTCATTGTATAAGAGAAGAATATATACCTAAAATTCTAATGCCTTTTTCTTTGAAATCAATGTATTGATTGTGTTAGCACTTCGTTGTTTCTATTTCCCAGCCAGCCAGCTTCAGATTTACTTAAATTAAGTCTTAATGATGAGAAAGTATAAAATGTTTATATCAACACCTGTTGGAATGAAATGTTATCTTGCAAACAAAATGTTGTGTCATCTGCAAATAATGTCAATTTAATTTCTTTTTCCTTCATTTTTAGTCCTTTTATATCTTTACAACTCCTTATCATTGTCGCCAAAATTTCAATTATTAAAATAAATATGTAAGGTGAAATAGGGTCCCCCTGTTTCGTGCCTCTTCTTACTTGGAATAAATTGGTAGCCGTGCCATTATTCATTATGCAACTGTGGTTATCACCCAGCAGCAGAATATTAATCCATTTAATAAAGTTAGTACCGAAACCAAAATGTTGTAAAACAGCAGTAATAAAATTATGCTCTATCGAGTCACATGCCTTTTCGAAATCAGCTGCGAAAAGCAGCAACGACTTATTCTTAGTTTTTACGTACTAGTCCATTACGTCTTGGATTATCATTACAGGCTCGTCTATATTCCTTCCCTTTCTAACGTTTTCTAACGGCATTCTAACGTTTTGTTTCCTGTGAAGACTACTACTGACAAGGGCACAAAAGACAACAAAAATAAATTGTAATAGAAAAATCTGCATAGGATAATTAAATGTTCAGGACTATCTGGTAATACCGAATTATAGAGATATAAATGATTCTACCTATATGCTATTGATTATATATCAGTAGATCTATAAAGTCTCTCTTCTGGAGTTTCCATACTGATCGAACCTGTAATCTCAGTCTTACTGTGGTAACCCTCCTGCTGAATATAGCTTACATTTATTTATACTTTCATTCTAAAGCTCTTTCAAATCGTCAAGATAACGAATCAATACTGGTGTAGAATCCTTAGTTGTTTTAAGGAATATCTTTCCATCTAGTGTCCAAGTTCCGTGGTATCTTTGTGCCTTTGTAAATGATCTTACCTCTTTGTAAAGTTTCCTTCTCCTTGCTGTCAGGCTTTCATTAATATATACTGAGAGCGGTTCGCCGAATACTGCCGACCAGTCAACACCTTTAAGGCTTTTCCTTGCCTTATACAACTTCTGCTTCGCTTTGTACGAGCCAAAGCGTACAATTATTGGCTTCAGTTCCAAATTGTTGATATTTATTCTGTGAACAATGTCTTTGCTCTCGAGCTCTATGTCAAGTGTTTCTGCGATTAGTAGAACAATCTTCTCATCCGTTAACTGCTGATATTTAGGAAGGCCTGCAAACTCCAGATTGTACTTCCTAGCATACTGTTGAAGATCGTCCAGGTCCTTTTCAATCTGTAATCTCGCTGTCTCATTTTTGGAAACATCATGTACTTCCTCTCGAGCTCCGCCATCTTGTCCTTCAGCTAGACTCTTCTTTTGCTTTTCTAGTTCGTCAACTCTTCCAGATGTAACTGAAATCCAGGGCGTCTTTTAAGTCAGAGCACATTTTATACGCTGTTCTTCATTGTCCTTTAGTATTTTGGCGGTATTTCTCTGTATGTCAATGAGCACTTTCCACATTTCACTGTTCGATGGTATTGCTTCATCTTCTGTATCTTCGTGCTCGGCCGTTCTACTTTCTTTACTATTTTCCTGACGTTTTCTTCTTGACATAATCAAAGATTCGTCTCTATTCAGCTTCTTATTTACTTAAATAGCGACTTTATCTCAATACAACATTAAACTCCGAGAAGGACAACACTTTATAGAGACGAGCTCTTGTAAGTGTGGCCGTCCCGCTTCATGAGCTCCTTCCCAGTTCCCCAACCCCCGCTTTGCTTGGAACGAAATCATAGAAGAGTTTGAAAATCTGTTCTGAGAGCATCGTTTTTTATATCAACAAAAAAATACATGTTCACAAATAAAGGTTAGATACTTTATGAAACTTCCTGAGTGGTTTTAGGGGCATTTTGGGCTGTCTAAAGGTGGTTTTGAGAGTGACTGAGTTGGACTTTGTTTATCCGTAGCAGAAATTTACACAAGGTAGGCAACTTTGGCCGTCCAGACCACACACCTACCCTCGAATATCGCCCTGAAATCGGCACTATTTCTTATCGCTCGCTTTTCAGCGTTTGGTACAAGGTAGAAGAGATATCAAGTAACCACTGATCCAAACTTGAAAAAAATCAAAGCAAGTTTTCCCGTAGAAAAAAAAATCCGTATACCCAAAACAGCCTGAGTGTGCAATCTTCCGATGATCTTCAGATTATGATGGATCCTCGAAGGCCAAACCGCTACCAAGCCTACCCCCATCGGGTACTTCGAAGTTTCTTATTCAAACATATAACGACTAAATTCAGTTTATTTGAATTACATATTTAAAATGCAACATAGAATTGAAACAAAAATTGCTATAAGATTGGAAAACCCAAAAGACAACGGAGTGAAGTATTTCGAAGTTATTTTGGGTTACATATTATAAAGTACTTTTCAGCTAGGCATAACATACATCGCTTCGTTACGTTCGTATAATGAGGGGCGCGGCATGACCCCTTTTATGACGCGTCCCTCATCATGCGAACGTAACGAAGCGATGCAATTTATGCCTAGCTGAAAAGTACTTTGTGGTTTGCAGGTATTTGTTGACCTCGAGAAAATATATTGGATCAGGATCAGGCATGTGTATGATTCCTTTCCATCCAAGTGTATTGTGCAATAAGGCTATTAGCTACATATATATATGAGTTTGGTTAGCATAAAAGGGGTCATATTGCCAAGAATATTCCACTGAATTCTAGAACCCCTTTGATATTGCTACGCGTCATATTTAACAAATAATTATATATATAAAGAATAAATGGACACAGTTATACTTTTGACTCTAGTTTACTGCATACAGTTCTGTTTCGTACACCTGCACTCCTCAGTGCATGAATGGAGAACATTTACAATAGCATCGTAGAGCATTAGACTGCGTTCTTAGAGATAGTGCGTGTCTGTTATTTCACATTCTTGAGAAGGAATTTGTCTTTGTGTCTACATTCACTGATTAGTTCGTTTCTTTTGTTCAGAGTTGCTGTTTTTTGGTTACATATTATAAAGTACTTTTCAGCTAGCAATAAAATACATCGCTTCGTTACGTTTTATAATGAGGGGCGCGGCATAATCGATATGACCCCTTTTATGCCGCGTCCCTCATCATGCGAACGTAACGAAGCGATGCAATTTATGCCTAGCTGAAAAGTTATTTGTGGTTTGCAGGTATTTGTTGTGTATGATTCCTTTCCATCCAAGTGTATTGTGCAATAAGGCTATTCTTGGTTTTCACATGACGTCATCAAAAAGCTAAAATCCAAACTATTCACCTCACAAAACTGTTTGTTGGATATGTTGTTTATAGCGTTATAAGAAAATTATTACCAAAATAATTTTGTAATTTAGATGTTTGGTTTTCGTTTTATTGCGAGTCAAATTCTGTCACTCAATACAGTCACGCATTTTCAAAAGCCATAGAAATAGGAAAATTCGTTTGAAATAATACGATTTTAACTTAGTAGATGATGGGTAACTTTATTTTGATGAATATAGCTATTGAAAAATTGAAGTATTTGCAATTAAACATGATTTTCAGTCTTCGTGATTTGGCCGCCATGTTGGTGTCGCTCGATGCGACACCAACATGGCGGACACATACATTTTAACTAAATTATGAGCATAAGCGATCGCTCATATCTTCGTATCTAAAACTTCTTTTAACTAAAACTTCGGCTGAGATATATGGTTTTGGCTGTTCTTTCGGCCTATGAAGGTTTTGTTCTATATAAGTCCTGGGAAAGTTTACGATGACGTAGGTGAAAGCCAAGAATTAGCTACATACACTCAATTGTATACATTTATACAAATATACAAATATCTAATGAGATGCAAAATGTTAGACATGCTAAAATACAACTGTTTAAGCACAAAATAGTGCTGAAAACTATTGTGTTGTCCTTGTTGGATGCGATACTAATCTAAAATTGATGATTCTGATATATTAGAAGAAGATAAGCGATGTTTTGCACTTTGTATCTCATTAGATATCTTGTAAAAACATTTACAATAGCATCGTAGAACATTACACTGCGTTCTTAGAGATAGTGCGTGTCTGTTATTTCACATTCTTGAGAAGGAATTTGTCTTTGTGTCTACATTCACTGATTAGTTCGTTTCTTTTGTTCAGAGTTGCTGTCTTTTGGTTACATATTATAAAGTACTTTTCAGCTAGGCCTGAAAATACATCGCTTCGTTACGTTCTATAATGAGGGGCGCGGCATAATCGATATGACCCCTTTTATGCCGCGTCCCTCATCATGCGATCGTAATGATCGAAGCGATGTATTTTATTCCTAGATGAAAAGTATCAGCGTGATCTGCTCCATATTCCCGTGATGCATTGCGCGCATCTGCAGAGCTATAAATCCAAGCGCGCCCAGCAGAAGTCACACTTGCAGTTGATCATCATCGTTGTTAACTAACTACTCTAGTCTTCTCCACAAGCATTCTCTGGTGAGTATAGTTGTTTTGGAGATAGTTAGAACTAGTAACGTAGGACCATTTGAGTTCAGTGGGCTCAAGGAACAGAGCCAGCCTTGGTATTTAACAATGTAGTGAATCTTCAGTAGTGCGATGCTGCAGTGCCTGAAATGTTTTCTTGTCAGTAGTTCTTGCGGGAAATTCGCAAAACCGGAAACTCAGACTTTTGGTAGAGTGGACAAACTGTCTGAATAAAAGCTAGTTGATAAATTAATAAAATTAATATGATTTCAACAGAATCTGCAATTTCAAGTCCTAGGTATGGCTCAGCACAATCTTACATTAACCGATAAGAACGGTCTAAGTTACAAGTACGAGGACTCAAGCCCAAAGCTTCAAGACGTCATCTTCACCAAAGTGACAGTCACAGGAGGCATATGGATATTGTACAGAAAACCAGAATACAACACCAGCATCGCTGGAGGTGCTGACTCAGACATCATCATCATCCAAAAAACAGTCAACAACCAAAAGTTGGTTTTCAGCCCATGTTCCGTTAGAAGATGCGAAGACAACCGTGATTCCTGCACTGTGTTTGAGCACAACAACTATGGAGGCCGTGCAAAGGTAAGACCCGAACTTCAGTTACAAAATAAGTCCGAGTCTTTTAATTAAAATAATTTAACCTCACATACAAGGGTCTCGCAGTCTCGCGTTTTATTCAGTGCTATCATCGTCTCTGGGTGGGCTCGATCTGTTTCTAAGTCAGTTTACATCAAGCCGCTAGTCAGTACTGAAGAGTCTCCGCGGGCTCGCAGTGAAAACCACAAGTCTCGCAAAGTCTGCAATGACCATTCGCCACCCCTGTATATTGGACAATTCGTAGAAGTGTAAAGGAATAAAGAATCTTTTATTTTCGATTTCAAATGACTTGGAGTTGTATCAGTCCATTTGTGATGCTCTCGACTTCTCCCAAACTTCCCTCGTGTTTATATCAGGCTATGTAAATACGGGGAGCGTTTTCTATTTGTTAAATATGATGTGTTTTCGTAATTGCCTTTGATCGTTACACGTATTATAAATTATAGCGCCTTCGCTCAGTCAATCCATCTGAGATATTTAGTTTTTCTGAGAGAGTTGACGATATTTGTCTGGCTTAGTTTTACCGATTTCTATTCAGTTCGGTTTGCATCGGCATGTAGAAATCGTACGACTATGTAATTAACTTGGAAAGGCGGTGTAGGAGTACATTTTTAACACTAAAAATATCTCACAATTCCTCAAACTTTCAAATAGACTGCAATGAACTGTTATGCAATATAACCGACCATTGGCCATGTTCATTATTTCCCTAGCAATACCAAGAGGCCAGTTTTAACGTGTGCCAAGATTTTCCAGCTGGTAATGGAGCCGGAGCCTCTTCCATGATCATCTGGCCCAACAAAGATTGGCAGTTGTTTACCAAAGCTAATTTTGAAGGAGGAAGTCAGGATGTAAAGGATGGTTGGCATGCAACTCCTGCATCCATGGGTTTCCCCAATGATAGGTTGGTATCTCTTCGTCCTCGTTGATCAAGTGATTTCAACAAGACACCACGCGCAAGCACTAAAACCATGAAATAACATCAAAGTTATTACTGCCTAATAGTTTTTATTTAGCGACTATTTAGCCACTATCATCCAACCATAACATGATCTTGAATAAAGGCTTCTGATCAGTAAAGTCATAATCAACAGCAAGTCCATTGTGTATTTGATGTCTCTTGTGTATTGAAATCTAAAAAATAATGTTCTGGTTGGATGATAGCGACTAAATAGTCGCTAAATAAAAACTATTACGCAGTAACAACTTTGATTTTGTTTCATGGATTTAGTGCTTGCGCTCTATTAAAGGCTTTAATTAGTACTAGTCAGCTAATCAGATAATGTAGTTTTAGGACTTTAAAGGAAAACCTCATCCTGTTTCAGTTAAAAGTAAAAAACATTTTTTCATCGGTGATCAGTTGTTACAAGTGACAAGTGACTTTCTAAATAATATCATACTTCTAACCTCATTTTAAGTTGGATGTTTAGTGTCCATTTATTCTGATTAAAAGATTTAAGAGTTCCTCTTGTTCTTTGTAGTTTTTGTCGACCGTGTTCGATCTGATTGCACGCTGCCATGCGCCGATGGCTGAGTAAGTTAATAACGAGTGAGAGGCCTGCGTGGGGATACTAGTGAAGACCGCAAGAGTTGGGGAGGGGAGGGCGCTTTAGCTAGAAAGGTCTCCTCAAGCATGTTAAGGCTGGGTCTTTTTACAATTTCTATGTTTTCAAATATCTTCTTAGGCCCGCTTCATACGTCGCGCTTTTGTCGTGCCGAACCTAATAGTTTGTATTTGGTACAAGAGAAGTTCGACGTCTGAATCAATTAAGTTCGGCACGCCTGAATTAGGTTCGACACGACATTGAGCTCGGCCGTGCCAGTCGCGCCGCACGGCAAAAGTTCGACACTGATTCAAACGTCGAGCTCTTCTTGTGCCGAACCGAATGCATCCATTAAAATTTAGGCGAAAAGTCAGCGTTGTGTCGTACTGACTATGCGTAATACAGTCCTGGGTGAGCCAAAGATGGCGGCGAGTGAGATGTGGTCCAGACCGACCAAGCTCGGTTAATAAGAGTTTTATTATATGACCATTTTTAGTACACTAAAAATTAACTCCTTTTATCATTCACATTATTTTCTCCTGGATTTTCATTGGTCGAGAGACGACTACGTCACTGCAGATAACCGTCCTGCGAATAAGTGCTTTCGTTCTCCTCGACAATGCATGGCGGCTCGATTTTATCCAGAGTTGTTGCTTTAGGTGAGACAAAAGAACGTGAATGATAAAAATTATTGAACTGGGTTGAGGCAAATAAGTTCTGCGAGATACTGACAAAATCACAATATTTTGCTCAACCTCGTCCAATAATTGCTAATTATTAAACATTTTACTCACTATCTCGCATCTGATTAATTTTTGATAGCCTGTGAACTTGACAGGATAAATCTATTATCTGCTACAGATAATATACCTGTCAAGTTCATTCAAGGTCATGAGTGGTAGGTTTGCAGTGTCAATGGCCGGCATGGCAGCATTTATTGACCTGATTGTAAGTGTGTTCTCACTTTGAAACAGAGATAAAAGGAACTCGGAAATATGGTCTATTGTGTTCTCACTAGCTTTGGGGATCATTTTGGGCCCAGGGATCATTTCGGAGCCAGGGATCATTTCGGGTCCTGTACATACTTAAGGTATCAGGGTACCCCAAAAACCTTTCAAACCGATCGGTTTTGATTTTTTTTGACAATCCAAAAAACAGAATCTAAAAATATTTTTTCCCTAAAAAGTTAGAATTAAAAAACGAATTTTGGATTTCATTTGGTGCAAAAAGATGTTGACAAGCAAGCTGTCAACAGCACTCACGCAACAGACTTTCCACAAAGATTCAGATGCGAAGAAAGTATCCAAAAATATCGTAACTGCTCATTCAAAACATCCTTGAATAACGATGCAAAACCACTCACTCAAACCACAATTAATTTTATTTTCCTGCCTCGTTGTGTTACGTCGTAAGGCGATCTTCTTTTGACTGCCATTCATATGTCATCAGGTATTGGATCACATATTTGTGGTGGATTATCCACGCTTGTGTAAACTCCGAAGGCGCCACTTGACTTGAAAAACATTTTGGGCTTTTTCTCAAAGAGCAAATTGACGAAAATACGGGTGTTATTTTGAGTTCCTAAACAAACGGGTTTTATTCAATTCAGCTGAGATTTTTAGGACTTCATCTCTGATTATTGCATGGATCAATTCCAGCTGTTACCCCCCCCCCCCCCCCCCCCCCCCCCCCCCCCCCCCCCCGGGCTGACCCCCGGGTATTTTTATTTCTTCTTCTTGGGACTACAAATTCCCTGCCCCTGGGCCGCCAGAAATAACAAATTCCCCGCCCCAGGGCAACGGAAAAGCAACCAACAATTGAATAATATTAAAGGCATGTTTAATAATAAAGCTAGACACCTTTTAGAAAGAATTATTGACCATAACAGTAGAGATAAGAAGTCATCCGCCTTTTTTTAATCAAAGTAAAGCCTTTAACTTTGCAAGACCTTGTTTTTCAAGCCAATCGGCGACAAAAGTAGTCTCTTTACCGGCAAATTCCATTATTATGAATTCCTCCATTGATTATACGCTCGGTCAAGTTATCCCCGCCCCCCACCCCCGGGGCAACCACGTTGTTGTACAAAATCCCCGCCCCTGGGACACAGGTCCTTACAAATCCCTGGGGTATGCCCGGGGGGGGGGGGGGGGGGGGGTGGTAACAGCTGGAATTGATCCATGCATATCATTCTTCAAAATGCTGTCTCCGATTTTTGATATTTTAATGATTTCATGAGTTATTAAAGTAGCAGTGTCAAGCCTCACGCATGCGCATTTAAATCAAAACAATAACACTCGGTTGAGAAGCCTACCTTGCCCGGTAGCGTGTTACAAAACCCCCCTAAAACCGTTCTAATCGCTAAATAAATGACCTACAAGACTCATGTAGATACTAATCTTTATTTAGAAAGCAATTTTAGAACTTCAATATATCAAAAGAATTGAATTCTAGATGTGAATTCACGGCGATATCATTTTCCAACGGCCGATCAAATAAGACACAGGAAGCCCAACACATAAGTAGATGGTGGGAAGCTCACCGGTTTACAAGTCGTTCTACGTGAGTTTTTCTCTTCAAAAGTCATGACCAGTACTGCACCTACGATTGATGATCAAGATTCCTTCGCAATCGACCAGAATTGCCGGTTTACAATTCGGTTTTCTTCACTCGAGGATGATGGCGTCCTGCTCTCAACGGCTGTTCGACACTTTTTTCAACGGCTTCAAAGTCAGTTCTAAGATGAAATAATCCTCACTAGGAATTGTTGAAAATGAAGAACATGCTTTGAATTATTACTAGTGATCCTTTAGACGCTTGAACAAACATGATTAAGGTCGATGGAAACGGATTGAAAACATCAATAATAATAAAAGTCCACGGTGGACTTTTATTATTTCTCGCTTCTTCGTACCCAGGCTTACGCGGTCACATGGCTTGACACTGCCCCTTTAACTGATTAGTAAAGAACAATGTATTTTTAGCGTACCGAAAGTTTCGCGGCAGATAAAAAAGCAACGGGGAAACGTATCGATAAACGGAGACACTATTTTGATAATTGATATCTCTAGAGTGCATAAAGATAATGATCTTGAATTTCCGATAAAATGCGGCTGTCTGGGACCTCGCCGTATAACGCTATATGAAAATTCGTTGATCTTGACTTATATCTAAAAAGTGTATGTACTTTTTGTTAATAGAGCGAAGTTACGGCAAGTCAAAGTGATCCAGATTTCTATCAATTTTGCCGAGTTTGCCCCAATTCAAAATGGCGGCCGACAGCGTGAACTGGCTTATTAGCAAATCGCAAGGGGTTTTCCATTGTCTGTACGTGGTCCCACTGCAAAGTTTTGAACATTTTGTGACGTCAAATCCATTGTCAATAAGAGTACAGACAATGGAAAACCGCTTGCGATTTCTTTTTTACAATAACAAAGTCAAAAAAACATCCAAAAGCAAAGATAAAGTTTGAAAGAAAAACCGTTTCAAGCGCGAGCTGGATCCGTGCGCGAGCGATTCGTCATTCTATGTGTCTGTACTCTTATTGACAATGGCTGAGAGCCAATCAGATTGCGAGATTACGCTCTGTTATTTAACAAATCGCAAGCGGTTTTCCATTGTCTGTACTCTTATTGACAATGGATTTGACGTCACAAGCGAGTGGTTTCACTGCCAAGTTTTGGACATTTTGTGACATCAAATCCATTGTCAATAAGAGTACAGACAATGGGAAACCGCTTGCGATTTCTTTTTTACAATAACAAAGTCAATAAAACATCCAAAAGCAAGGATAAAGTTTGACAGAAAAACCGTTTCTAGCGCGCGCTGGTTCCGTGCGCGAGCGATTCGTCATGCTATATATGTGTCTGTCCTCTTATTGACAATGGCTGAGAGCCAATCAGATTGCGAGATTACGCTCTGTTATCGAAAAATTAACATATCGAAGTCGCTTTTCTATGGTCTCTACTCTTATCGACCATAGAAATGACGTCAGAAAATGATTAAAACTCAAGTGGAACCACGAGCGTAGCGAGTGGTTTCACTGCAAAGTTTTGATCATTTTCTGACGTCATTTCTATGGTCGATAAGAGTACAGACCATAGAAAAGCGACTTCGATTTGTTTTTTTACAACAATATTTACTCAGGAAAGCGGAAAAGACTCCCAAAACGACAAATAGATTTGAAAGAAAAACTGATTCAAGCGCGCGCTGGTTCCGTGCGCGAGCGAAACGTCATTCTATGTGTCTGTCCTCTTATCGACAATGGCTCTTATCCAATCAGCGCGCGAGAAATTTGACAAATGTGGTAAAATGTAAAATACATCGATGACACCCGGCATAGTGGCAGTGTCTATTCCAGAACCAAATAGCAGGTGCAGGGAATCTTGAAGCAAATTGGACGTCGTTTCAAGACATCTGGAATATTCCAAATGAACAGCTTAGCTTGAAGATTCTAAGTTACATTTACAAACAGAAAAACACTAAAAACTAAAAGAAAAAAGAGAAAATATATCTATATAATGGGGATCTACAGTTTCACTCTCCGCCTCCTCTGCATGCTCGAGAATCCATCGGTGCTCTTCGGCGTGGGCTCGGAAATCGCCCACGCCGAAGAGCACCGATGGATTCTCGAGCATGCCTCCTCTGTGGGGCAATATTTGAGCAAACGTAAATCTCATTCAATACCAAGACATATACAGAATGAAATAAAAGAAACGCAAAAATTAAATATCTCACCAGAATCAGATTGAACATCATGCTCTTCAGCTTTCCCTGGTTCATCATTTTCAATGCGGACTTCCAAGGGCAAAGACACGGCTATGGCGATAAAACCAACGAGAATCAATAGAACGAGATTGAACTTCATGATTGCAGCGCCTCGACTGACTTGCAACTTGCGCTTTATAGCGTTGGTTAATGAATTATTCAAACTCGTTGTGCAATCCTTCAATGTACCACATGTTTGTAGCCATTTGAAACTGAAAACGAAATGCATTAATTTCGCAATACTCACGACAACTGTCAGTACAGTAATTCAAAATGGAAGCTTGTTTCAATCTATAACTATCAATCGTTCCAGTTATACCGTTTATACTATGCTATTTAGCTCGTTTAGGCTATGCTATCAGTATTTTATTTTCAATTGAACTCAGTGTAGCTTTTGTTCAATTCGTACTGAAGCTCTAAATTTTGTCACTGAGAAGGATTGATAACATTTCACTGAGTACCTTTATTTAGTCAAAGGAGGGGTTTGACTTTCATTAATTTTTAAAGTAGTTGTACGAGGTGCTCAAAGTAGCCTTATACTACTATCTGAAAAATTTCAGCGATTTGATTGGTTGAGAGCAGTGGTATTTCAGCGTAATTTGAAATACCACATGTGAAAATTACAGTTTCCATGGTAACCACCCTTCTGCCTCATGGTTCAAACAAAATGGCGGACGAAACCAAAGGATATTTTCAGCTGCTAAAAGACAAAAAATGAACCATAAACAAGTCCCAAAAGCACCAAAATCCAAACGTACATACACATGGACGATGTTTTAGCATTTCAAGAACCTTTTCTTTGGATGACTCTGCAGAAGGCAGCGGAAAACGATCGATATAAGATTGACGATTGAGTGATGTGCTTTTAGCCATTGTCAAAATCAAAGAAAGATCACTATAAAAGGTAATAAATGAAGCCAAGATCACTTTTTACTCTGTGTTTTCATTCTTTGACTGACTTCGAAAAACGATCGTCATAAGAACACAGATTTGCTATGTTTTATTCACAGCTGACTGCTGTGTTACATGTTAGTTCAGTCGAGCGTGTACTGTTGCTTGCAAACCTATTTTTCAGATAGTGGTATAAACAAATAATAGCATGGTTTGCTAATACCTATACAAATACTCAAATTTTTTTTTTTCACTAGACAATAGTTAGTTAAAAAAGTATGATCATACACTCATAATAGTAGCCGCCAGAGGTACGGCAAGTAACCACCGGATCTCCGGCGGTAACCGGCTTTTATTGAAACCCCTGTTAACATAGCTCACGCAGATTATAATTCAGCAGGGTTTTATAGTAATATTTTAATAAAAGGTCTATTAAATTGCTTTCTTTATTTACACCTGTTTTCAGAAACGTTGTTCTATGTGAATAATAATAATAATAATAATTTATTAATTTATATTGCGCACTTTTCATAAAACGATCAAGTCCGCATTACAATAACTATAACTAATTCAATCTCGTCCCCAGAGCCTGCGTTACTTTCGACCAGCGGCGAAGAACGTAGGCTCTGGCATAATCCATTTTTGAGACAATTTGATTGGCTATTCCATTTTAGAAACTACGCACGCGCAAGATTCCGGAAATGAAATATATCCAATGAAAATTGAGTTGTCAAAACAACCCGTTCAAAACAAAAATTAACATTTTTCAACGGTTTCATTGACACTTATATTTTAAACATGTCGCCTCGATCTGCAATATTAAAATATCTAAGCACAGAGAAAAATCCAGTTTATCTAAGCTTATATGTATCTCGAAGTGTCTTGGAAAGTTTTCAAACGAAGCTCAAAATTTACACGAAGCTTAAGAGTGATGGTTATTCAAAGAACATATGTCGATCGTAAATCTAATATTCTTTAGGCTAGCAACTGAAAGGCGGTGCCAATCGAGGTGCTTACGAAGGCGAAAGATTCAAAAGAAATACATTTGAAGGAGAGACAACAATAACTAGAGAAGATGAAGATGATAGATTCAAATAATTAACTGATATGTAAAGTAGACACGAGTAAATATAAACCCGTAGGAAGAACTGTTCGAAACAGAAGAAATAGAAAACGAGCGCGCGTGCAATGCGCAGATTCAGAGCACTTGGGGACTGATCAGAACACGAGAGAAGTGTTGAGAAGCACGACGCGTAGCGGGTTTGTAAGTATCAGTTCTACGTAGAAACCACGTGGGGAATTACGTACCGAAACTACGAAATACGAAAACTATATACTCTTTTTGTCTCGTAACAGTTTCACGTTGCCGGAATGAGTCTCAGAAACTCGACAACTTCTTTACAATTTAAAGTGCAACTGAAATGAAATATTTTATTGCATGTTATATTATAGATTATTGACAGAAATAATGTAATCATAAATACATTTTTGTAAAATGATTGTTTTCTAAGATATTCAAGAGAAACATGTTGCAGAGTGTGACGTCACAAGGTTTGTAAAGTACTTAGCTTCACCGTCAAATCCTCTAAATGTATTTTGACTTTTACACTGGAAAAAGAAAAGAACATTTTACAAAAATATCTTTATGATAACATTATTTCTTTGAATAATCTATAATATAAAATGCAATAAAATATTTCATTTCAGTTGCACTTTAAAATTCGATCGAGCTGGAACTAGAGGAAACTGGAAAAGTAAAAGACTAACGATGCACCCTTACTGAAGTTCAAACCCCACTGATACACACACCAAAACTGTGTTTTTCAATGCTTTATTATCTATATTTATTGTTACTTACAATATTCATTAAGTAAAAGACTAACGATGCACCCTTACTGAAGTTCAAACCCCACTGATACACACACCAAAACTGTGTTTTTCAATGCTTTATTATCTATATTTATTGTTACTTACAATATTCATTAAGTAAAAGACTAACGATGCACCCTTACTGAAGTTCAAACCCCACTGATACACACACCAAAACTTTGTTTTTCAATGCTTTATTATCTATATTTATTGTTACTTACAATATTCATTAAGTAAAAGACTAACGATGCACCCTTACTGAAGTTCAAACCCCACTGATACACACACTAAAACTGTGTTTTTTCAATGCTTTATTATCTATATTTATTGTTACTTACAATATTCATTAAGTAAAAAACTAACGATGCACCCTTACTGAAGTTCAAACCCCACTGATACACACACTAAAACTGTGTTTTTCAATGCTTTATTATCTATATTTATTGTTACTTACAATATTCATTAAGTAAAAAACTAACGATGCACCCTTACTGAAGTTCAAACCCCACTGATACACACACTAAAACTGTGTTTTTCAATGCTTTATTATCTATATTTATTGTTACTTACAAATTGTTATCTATGACAGATTTTCCCTTGAACCATGACACTTCAAACCACGTATATTATTTGAAGTTCACGAAGAATAAACAAAAATAATTTCATGGCAAAAACTATTCATCTTTTCTTCTTCTTCTCAGTTTGAGATTCAAAATGCATCACTTTATTAAAATAAACATTAAAATCTTTAGGGAGTTTCACGTTATGTACCATGAGTCAGTTTAACCGCGAACGCAATGGTTGTAACAACGTCTAACCAAGCGGCAGCGACGGCAAGTATGGCATTTTCTAAAGCCCCAACGGAGTTTGCAGCGACATCTGTACGGTCGGCAAACACGCTTCAGGCGACAAACGGGGCGGCAAAGACGACGACGACGTTTCAAGACATCTGAAATGTAGAAGATAAACAGCTTAAGAACAGCTACATAAATATATAAATAACTGTTTATTTAAGTATCTAATGTCTTTCAATAGCTTATTAGTTGTTGTTGTTTTTACTGAGGGAGGAAAACCGGAGTACCCGGAGAAAAACCCTCGAAGCAAGGGAGAGAACGAACTGACAAACTCAAATCACATGTGATTCCAGGACGATCTCGGGAATCGATCCCGGGACACAGAGGTGACAGACCGAGGCTCTCACCACTCGGCCACCCTTCAGTGCTTCCCAACAACTCGATCGAATGTCAACTCTTCTCGACGGTGTTTCGCGAAGAAGCTGGGGCTGTTTTGCAGTCTAAGGAAAAGGTAACGAATGATCTGAAAAACGTAAAGTGATCACACTCAAAAAACCCGTGAAACAGATAGTAGATATTACTAGTAAGACTCTAATTCCATTTGCTTTCATTTGCATGTGTATAAGACACCGTCCACACTAAAGCGCTAACATGCAATGAGCTGATATTGTTTTCGATTCCCTTGAGGATACAGAACAATGTAAAAACAATGCGTTTTCAAACGAAAATGGAGTCATGTCACTAACTATTAACTTGTGTTTCATCATTATGTCGTTGTTGTTGTTGTTGTTGTTGTTGTTGTTATTATTATTATTATTATTATTATTATTATTATTATTATTATTATTATTATTATTATTACTATTATTATTATCAATATCATCATTATTATATGGATTCTACTGAGTGGTCAGCGGTTGACCCGTGCCGTCTGAAAATCAGGCTACTCATTTACTTGCTGTACTACTATTTGGACTTACCATTTTCGTCAGCTGGATCTTGCTCAGTGTTTCCTACTTCAGTGTCAGGCTCTTCTGTAATGAAATAAAACTATTCAAAGCCTGCTGAAATAAAGTCTCGTCTCTTCAAAGTGCTAAGCAACATGGCCCCTAGTTATCTAAAAGACCTGCTGAAACCTTACAAGCCAAGTAGAGCACTGCGATCTGCACACAAGTCCTTACTGGTTATACCTAAGTGTAACTTAAAGACCTATGGACAGAGATCATTCTCATTCATGGCCCCAAAACTATGGAACGAACTGCCCAATGACATTAGGGAATGCAAAACTTTAAATATTTTTAAGAATAGAATTAAGACATCTCGTTTTAAAAACACTTTTAATACCATTTTTTAAATTGTTAATCATATACATTTAGGCATGTATATAGTATTTTATTTTATTTAGTAATAAGTATTATTATTTTTATTTTTTTATTTCTATTTTTATTATTTTTATTGTAAAGCGCTATTGGATAAATTAGAAATAGCGCTATATAAATTGATTATTATTATTATTATTATTATTATTATTATTATTATTATTATTATTATAAAAAGGAGAGTGTTGGCTTACCTTCTTCTGGATCTTGCTCAGTGTTTCCTACTTCAGTGTCAGGCTCTTCTGTAATGAAATAAAACTACTCAAAGCCTGCTGAAATCAAGTCTCGTCTTCAATGGCAAGGCCAGAGTGTTGGCTTACCTTCTTCTGGATCATGCTCCCTCTCAGTTGTGGTTCTTCGTCGTTATCTTCTTCCTCTGTGGAGCAAAGTGATGTCACACATGTTAATTCAAAGACAAATGTCCTCAATTGTGACATGTTTTACACGTCTACAAACACGAATATCAGATCAGTAAAAGAACCAAAAGCAACTCCTAATATCTCACCAGAATCAGATTCAACATCCCGTTGTTCAGATGTCTCTAATTCAGCATTGTCATCGTCTTCTTCAACAGGAGCAGCCACGGCGAAGGCAATAAAGCCAACGAAAAACAACAGAGCAAGATTGAACTTCATGATTGCAGCACCTCGACTAACTTAACTGGCACTCGGTCGCATGCAGGTTTGTGGCTTTATAGCGTTGATTAATGAATTATTCAAACTTGTTTTGCAATCCTTCAATGTACCGCGTGTTTGAACTGAGACATTTGAAACTGAAAACGAAATACAATATTTTCACAATACAACTACAGTGTACATTAATTCTAAATGGAAGCTTGTTTCAATTTGTAAATATCATTCGACCCAAACAAACTTACCAGTTATACCTTATACTTAGCCTGAATATCAGCCGTCTCCTCTGGGTCAAAAATTTCCCCGAGTGAGACCGTCTGAACTCCGAAGTCGATAATCGTGTCCAGTGACGTCACACTACGCCGGTTCCGGGTAGTGTGTTCTGATTGGCTCACACGATAATTTATACAAATTCGTGAGGTTTTCAAGATGGAGTGTGTGTTTATTTCCAAACCGCCGTTCGAAACGTAAGTCCCTTGGTTGGAATAACAGGGCTGTATTCACAGCAAGAAAAAGCTCTTTATGAATTTATTAACAGGAAGAATGTCTATGTTAACCTTCCGACTGGCTACGGAAAGTCGCTTATCTTTGAAATGGTTCCACGCCTGCAGCGAACTATGACAACTATCCCTTTTAGAAACTACATGTACTTGTACGTCTTGAAATTGTACTTGTCAGTACTACCAACTGAAGACGAAGGGCTGCTATAAAGTTGTCTTTCTTTCCCGCTTCTTCTACGGAGTCTACTAGACTGTCCTTCGCATATATTGTCTTTCAGTTTGGCGTTTCAGTTTGGCGTTGATATTTGAACATGGATTAATTTGGCGATACGTACGACTGATACGATCTTGTCTTGACTCGATAATTTTCGTATATTCTAAGGTGTTTCACTACTAGCTATCGACAAGATTTACAAACATAACTTTGTCCTAATACCGGTCTGTCTTTATTTCTAACAATTTCTTGCACAAATAGTCAATTCAAAGTCAAGCATTCTAACATTTACATAAATTACTAGATGACGTCACTGGACATGATTATCGACTTCGGAGTTCAGACGTCTCACTCGGGGAAATTTTTGACCCAGAGGAGACGGCTGATATTCAGGCTACCTTATACTGTGCTAGACTTAGCTCGTTTAGTCTATGCTATTCTAAACAGCCTGTATTCTATTTTGGGCCAAAGCTACTTTGCTTAACTTGTATATCATACTTTTACAATTGTTGTTTCCTTCTTTCATAATTGTTTTCCAACGATATCAAGTTTTTTATATTAGTCTGTTATCTAGCTAAATATATGAGAACTGAGCAGAACTCCCATTGGACTCCATTGGAATCAATTTATTTATATTTTACTTTACAATGAAAGGACTAGCATCAGCTATGTATTTTGCAGCAGCGTACTGTGAGAATATATACAGACTGCATGTCCAGACTATCGTTTCAGTTTGCCGAGACTTGTAGAGTGAAGTAGCTGACCCCTTGGACGTGACAGATGGAACTTTCACATTCAACTTGCTTGTAACATTTGGTGTAGTTAGAAATTCCACGAAGGGGCCACGAGATCAGTGGAATGTCTCATTTCTTTCTGTTACCTGACGACAAGCCTACTTTTCAAGAAATTAACTTTATGAAGTGAACTGAGCTCAATATACAAACAACACCTTCAGAGGAAATCTTGAAAATAAGTTTCGATTCTGTTCAAAATATCCCTTGGCTGATGCTTTTCTCCTTTCGTATGCTTAATACCCTTTCCTGTTATGATTTTATTGTTTAATAATTCGTTTGTAAGAATGGTATCATTTTAAACACATATGTTTTGAAAGAAAACCAATGAACCGGTTTATGAACGTTTAGTGTCTTTTATTCCAGAGGCTACTATTAGTACGTGGGGAGGCGAGCGCAGAATGGGGCCTGGGACAAAATCTAGTAGGAAGAGGGGGTTCCCATGCACCCATGTGATATATTTTTCTAACTTACATTTTTGTAATCATTAGAGTGTCCAGAAAACGAATTTCGATGTTCCCATTTCGAAATATTGTCCCAAGGTCATTATATAGGCTTTGTTTGGCGGCCATCTTGGATGGCACTTTGGCGGCCATCTTGGATTTCCGAAAAAAATCAATACTAACACTAACTTAGAGGTACACATCATACAGACCCCATATTTAGTTTGATAGTGTTAGGGAATGAATTAAAAGGGTTGGTTTCATCATTTATACATTTTAACTCGAAGAATTATCAGATATTTTAATTTTAATCTAACCTCAGAATCTTATCAAAATAGTATGTACATATACACTATAAGATTACTATGAGGTCCATATAATCAGAAAACAAGAGTTTCCGCTATAAGTAACAACAACGATCATGAGACTATTCTCATCTTGCATGATGCATGACATAGCAAAGGTACTAGGTATAATCGTGTGCTGTATCTACTAATCATCATCACTGAAGAGTTCGTCATAATCGACATCTTGCTCATCTCCCTCTTCATCTACATCCTCAGCAGTTTTCTCTAAGAGGTCAATAAGAGAAAGTGGAAGTATTGGTCCACATGACCATACAGGCTCCAATAGACCCTCCTCGGTCTTCTGCCAGCCTTGTCCAGGGTCATATGGATTCGGTCGCCAGAAGATCGCTTTGTCAGCACATTTGTAGTTCGCAAGCCGGTAGTTCACCCGTCCAATGTGTGGAACAAGGTTGTCCCTGCAAGGTGGAAGCCGAGAGAGGTCCACCTTAGATTTGGTGGTCATTTGCTCGTCTTCACCAACCATCTTCTTCAGCATAATGCTGCGCACAGTATTCAAAGATTTCTCCCTGGCATAGCCATACATCAAACATGTGAATTCCTCTATCTCATCTATCGTCTCGTCTTCTACAGACCATTCATCACCGAGTTTTCTAAAACAAGGAAATTTGATAAGACTCTATAATGTGTATTACACAGTTAAGAAACTATGAGATTTCAAGATATGGAAAACTCTAACCTGAAGGCAACGTGGTACTTGGGGTGGTTCTGCAGTTTTTTCAAGGGTCCAATCTTACCCTTACCCTTGAAAGCACTTGTAACATCCTCCCCGGTGAACACATACAGCCCGAGCATCGTTGTGCAGTAGTCTGCTCCCTTGGATTCCGCCAGTTCACTCACGTTCACTATCTTGCGATGCTTTCCTGTCCCAGTATCTAGGTATATGTTTATTGCTAAGGAAGAAGCATGGTGCAGGAGAATAAGAAAAATATCTGTGTCAGGAGTCCTCACCACTGCTGACTTGTATCCTAACTTAGCAGCGTATTTAAGGTAGAGCACAACCCGGGTGTCAGTCTCCTCCTGATTGGATGTAAGCTCATGAATCTCGTGTGCTGTTACCTGAAACGTCATAACGCAAATTATGATTATATATATATAGTGTTGGACACTTGGTGGGAAAGGTTCAAATATATATCATAATTTTAATATACTCACGTCGCCATTGGATGAATCTAGCTGATACGCCTTGCCCTCTACTACTACCACTGCTTTCCCACATTTGTCAAGGCGAGATGCCGCCGCTTTGCTCCCCCACACTCGTAGTAGTAGCTTACAGAGCTGTGTCTTATTGTTCTCGTTTGCCAGGAACAATTTGAAGTCTGCGGGCTTTCTTGTTGCCGGCCCCTCTACGATATACCGCTGAGAAAAGCCACGGCGTAGTCTCTCCTGGCTCTTTATGGAGTCAGCATATGGTATGAATCCGTTGAGAAGACAAAATCTGTCTTAGCTACCATCTGATCTAGCACCTGGAGACAAATTGCACCAAATGTCGGGGGGAGGTTTGTCAGTGCGTGGAAAAGTGCGTTGCCATCCTGGATGAAGAGGGTCTTATCTTTTGGGTAAGGCACATCCTCAACAACATCTTCAGTCAAGAAATGAAGCATTGCAGTCTTGTTTGTCTTATTGAAAAAGCCATCGGGCGTGCCAAGGCTGTGAGGGACTGGCGTGAGCGAGTACATCATCAGCTCATCTAGATTAAGAGGTTCATCGATGTGCTGGGACTTGATGAGCAGCATAAAAGCGAGGTCACTTTGCTCTCGATATTGGATAACCTGAAAAAGTCACACACCACACACATTTCAGCATAATATACTAATATATATACAGTGTATTTATCTAATGGTTATGGGGTTATATAGTACCTTTCCCTGTGATGCGGTGAGCTTGACTACCTTGTTGGACGCCTCCATCGTCTTCAACTTCTGCCTCTTTATTGGCTCATAGAACAGCGCCTCTGAAGAGCCATTCACAAAGCGCTCTCTGATGAATGTCTCCTTGGCCTCCTTACCAACTGCTTCGGCACGGAGCACATCAATCTCCGCCTCCGGGGGTACAGGAGCACCAGATGCAATGCTGTAGAGGTGGTCCTTATCGACCAAAGAGAAAGGATTTGTGAAGTTGCGTATAGCAGACATGGTTCGCTGGACTGCCTCCTCAGACTTTTTGATCTCTGCTTTCTCCAGTTCACGGTGTTTACCGGCTTTAGGGCAGTCCGGATCATCAACGAGGCCACACGTCTCTAGCATCTTCTCAAAGTACTGAGCCCGGGTTGACGTTGTACGGCACCATCGCTGGTATGCGCCGAACATAGAGAACAGCCCTACAAATCCACCTGGAGAAAAATGCGGATATGTACATTCACCTTATTATATTTTGCTCAAATACTCAGGAAAAAGAACAACATTGTCATTTTTTTGTATTATCAATGTTTCTAACATCTTTTCACATAAATTAGAGAAGAAACTTTTACTGTAAACATTGCACATTGGGATGACAGGAAAATGCTTTAGTGCACAAACCTATATGAATAGTTAAGTACTCATAGTATTTCCGTACCTGCTGACTTGGCAAACTTCATGAAGGTCTCCTCCATGGTCTTGTCAACTGCGCTTAGAGCACCGGGTATAAAGGATCGGGCTACTGCGATGCCACCCTTCTTAAGCAATTCTTTGGCTCCAGGGTGAGACTTATCAATATTCGTCAAGAACAAATCTAGCCACACCAAGAACCTGTGAAGGGATAGCAGATAATGCAGGTTGCATGTAAGTATTATTCATCACTGTACGTTCAGTTATCGAAATCAATGCTCAAGGTAATGTTCAAACTAATATTCAAACTAATATTAAGGAGTTAGTTACCTGGAGTAGTTTGGTCCATCATATGCAAAGAAGAGGTTGGCCATATCTCCGTTGCACTTGTGGAAAAGGGCGAAGTTGTTAGTCTTCACTGAATATTGCAGCATTAGAATCAGACAGGTATGGTCTATTATACTTAGCCAGAATGTGGCAGTCTTGCCGAGGTGGCCAGCGCGCACCTGTTCCTGATAAGCCACGTACTTCTCGAGGATGGTAATAGTGGAAGGGTCTTGTAATGCAAGGTCGAGGGTCTCACGATTGCATGTTTGAACGAGATTGAGCAAGGCCGCAGGGTTGTTGACCTCTACTTCCTCTTCCTCAACAAATCTCTCAAACAAAAACCTCTCCATGGCTTCACTGACTGTTTTCAGACAAAACAAGGCTTTAGCGTATGCCTTCGTTACCCTTCAGAACACTAGTCAGACAGCCACTGGTGACGAGTCCAGCCTCAATTAGGATTTCAGAGTATCCTGAACCTCTGCATTTGTTTCCAGTAACCATGCCCATGTAATTCATGCCAGTGTGAAAAGGCCCTGGTAACACCACATGCTTCTTGTACTCGTCAGGGAATTTCCAAATGAGAGGGAGGGCCTTCATGCAGCCACCAAGATCGAAGGTATTTAGGACATACTCCTGACCCACCTCCCTTGTGGCATTCTCTGACCGCTTGAGCAGCTCCTTGATGACTGAGTATTCTGTGAAAGGCTGATTGATGGGAGTAAAATACTCGATGGTTGATTTTCTGACCGGCTTGGTGCCAGTAGCGGATACAAAGCCGCCAAATCCTGGGACAAGTTGCTTCACTCCGCTGCTCCCTACGACCCTCGCAAGCATCCAAACTTGGTACTCCTTGACAGACTTCAAGTACACTTCACTGTTTACAGTAGGCATAGTAAACATGGCTCTTTCGGGAAGTTTGGGTCCAACTCGACTGTAGATATGAACAGGGGCCAGGGTCTCAGGAGTATCCACCTTCAGGGCGCGGGTCGTGCTCCGCTTGTAGAGAGGGAGCGTTCGATCATTTTTGGCATCAAATCCGGGTTTCACTTCCTGTATCATGATCCCACCAGCACTGTTGACCACGTTTGATCCATGTATGTTTGTAGTTATTTTGTTCATGTTATCCCACTCGAAATGGAACACATTATTGCCTTCTCCAGTAATTATCTGGGGAGTAAGGGAAGTGGATACTTCATCAAGGGCCTTGGCCAGCGCAGTTTCAAGTTCCAAGCCGAAGTCATATGTCTCGCAGTGACCCAATCTGCTGAGGATGGTGGTAAGTTGTTTACTTCGGTATAGGTGCCGTAACGTGGTGCAGAGGAGGATGTGTTTTGGCATCTTCCATTCTCCATTTGTTACAGCGCGGCAGATGTCCTGAAACAGCAAAGAGAGTGAGTACCAATTACAAAAAATTACCGATACACAACAAGCTGAGCTGGGTTGTGTTATATATACCTGGCCTATAGAAAGCACGATGCGTCTAGTCTTCTCGCACTTCCGCTCGTTTTCATCACCAGAGACTACGTAGTTGAGAAACCTCACAAGGTCAGGAGGGAGGATTTCATCTGTCGAGTTGACTTCAAGTTCGTCGGCTGAAGGAGGCCAAGGGAGTGACTTAGACTGTTTGAACGCTTGCTGGATTAAATTGCGAAGGAGTAGTGCTACATCCTCATACTTGTCTTTGGGGGGATCCCAGCTTATATGCATAGACTACCGCATCTGCAACGGATATGCTAGCACTGTAGACAAGGTTATAGGTGATACAGCCTTTATCACCTGGATTGACCTTGGCAAAGTCAATCAGCTCGCGAATGTCATGGTTCTCCAGTCTAGCCCTCAGCTTTTCACTTCTGTACTCTGGATTGGGAAATCCATTTCTCTCCAACTCTTGAATGTAGAGAATACGCAGCGATGCAAGTTGTACAACTTCTTTCTGCTCAATAACGCTGTCCTGAATAAAATCAAGTACAATATTAAATGCCTTCAGATGTGCAGATGCCTTACGATCCTGTTCTGTGTCAGTTGCGGAACGGTTTTTAGCTTTTGCTGTATCACGCAAGTAATTGATGTATTTCAAATTGAAATCTTTGCGACAGGACGGGTGAAATCGGGCCTCTCTCGCAAACAAGTCTTGGTCTTGCACCATACGATGTAGACGATTATTTCCTAGTGCTAGAGCACGAGGCTCGATTTGCTTCCAAGTAGGCTCCCTCGTTGCTCCTGTATTGTCCTTGAATACTGCAAACATTACGCATCGCTCAGTTTTTCCTTGCAGTTTGAATTCAAGCTTTTCACAGAAGATACATGTTGCAGGAAACAGCCGCAAGTCAGACGCCGATGAGGATTTACGAGGTGAGCGAGTTATTGAGGCTCTATCATTGGATGTTACACTAATCTTCAAGCGATCCTGGTTTTTAGTAAACTTTTGGTAGCATCCTCGGTGATAACCAATTGCTTTTAGATCTGCACCAACAAGACTATCTGGAATCTGATTACAAACATCTTCCATGCGATTGGGGGAATCTTGAGGTTCGATGAGTCGCCTGTCACGAATATTATGTAGCTGAACTAGCTTGTCAGTGGCAGATCCCTTGACATTGCTTAGCGGTATGAAATCACCATGCTGAATGCCACTCACATGTAAAATGCAACTGACACTGACAGCGAGACGCTTTGATTCTACATCTTCTTCACAACTTGTATCAATCTTGCGTTTTAATGACTTTGGCGGCATGATAATCCGCCGAAAGAAAATAAAACCTAGGTAATATCGACGTATTTAGAGTCCATACTTACAGAAAGAAAAGAGAAGCACTGATAAATACAAAATGGCCGACCTCTAGGTATCCTGCAATGCATGCTGAGTAGGTACTAGTTCCCCACGGTAAAGAGTACTACAGGGATACCAAATTATTTAATTCAATATGTTAAGCTGTTAGTTTTCTTATTCTGGCCCAATAACTATATTAACTATGTAGCTCAGAGTAAATCTCGAAGATTTAATCAGAAAACTAAAATTATATCACAAAACATAATGTCAAAGCATACATTGTTTTAACAAAAACAAGCATTCTTATTTACATATATTCACTATGAATATGTATATTAGCATACATACATAATCTTTATTTATTGTCATCAACGTTTTATGCCTGCAAATAACTTAAGTTTCATCCGAAGTAAGCCTTTATTATTTACTTTTCATGGATATAAATTTACTTCGTCTGTTTCATTCCTTAAAAAAATCAGTGATATAAATGTCTTATTTTTTTAAATCCAATTATATGATTGCAATTTATAGCAATAATATATTATTTATGTGTATGGTGTCCTCCAATTCATGTCATTATTATATAGAAACTCTGGAAATTGTTTTCTGATTATATGGACCTCATAGTAATCTTATAGTGTATATGTACATACTATTTTGAAAGATTCTGAGGTTAGATTAAAATTAAAATATCTGATAATTCTTCGAGTTAAAATGTATAAATGATGAAACCAACCCTTTTAATTCATTCCCTACACTATCAAACTAAATATGGGGTCTGTATGATGTGTACCTCTAAGTTAGTGTTAGTATTGATTTTTTTCGGAAATCCAAGATGGCCGCCAAAGTGCCATCCAAGATGGCCGCCAAACCAAGCCTTAATAATGACCTTGGGACAATATTTCGAAATGGGAACATCGGAATTCGTTTTCTGGACACTCTAAAGATTACAAAAATGTAAGTTAGAAAAATATATCACATGGGTGCATGGGAACCCCCTCTTCCTACTTGACGGAGTTCCTGTGTTGATGTGTCCGAGTGGCTCTTATAACCAGTTCTACAAAAATTGCTATATTTATTTACATCTATTTTCAGAAACGTTGTCCTATGTGAATAGACTACTCGGTAAATATAGTAAAACTATTTCAAATACAACGTTTCTGATGGGTTTCTGTTGCACTGTCTTGACTTTGGTTGATGTTTCATTAGCTTAATAGTTTTACGGGAGCGTCAGTTCTATATAGTTGTTTCACGTTGGGTTTGTACGTCTCAGTTCTACGTAGAAACCACGCACGTGGGGAATTAAATTACAAGATAGCATGCCCCATCTCAGACCTCGTGAAAGATTCAAAGCAAATTGATGTCATTCATATATTGTTTGAGATAAAAGACAAGCCAAATTAGTAACTGTCAATCGTTGTACTATACAGTCGTTTTCGTATGAGTGGGAAACCTACAGCACGGAGTTACGGTTACGTTACAGAATCGAAGACATCCATTCAACCAATCACAATGCTTTAATTATTATCTATATTTATTGTTACTTACAATTGCTATCTATGACAGATTTTCCCTTGAATCATGACACTTCAAACCACGTACATTATTTGAAGTTCATGAAGAATAAACAAACATTCATCTTTTTTTTCTTCTTCTCAGTTTGAGATTCAAAAATTATCACTTCAATTAAATAAAATTAAAATTAAATTAAACATTTAAATGTTTAGGGAGTTTCACGTTATGTACCATGAGTCAGCTTAACCGGCTCGAAAGCAGCGGTTAAAACAACAACAACGTAGAAAAGAGCTACAGCGACGACAAGTATGGCATTTCAATTTAAACCCCCAAATGCGGAGACAGCGACATTTGTAGGATCTGCAAACACGCCTCCGGCGACAAACGGGGCGGCAAAAACGACGACGACGTTTCAAGACATCTGAAATATAGAAGATAAACAGAAGAACAACTACATAAATATATAAATAACTGTTTATTTAAGTGTCCAATGTGTTTTTAGCGCTTGTGCACTAAATGGGAGACACTGTACTCTCACACACACTACCACTACATTCTAAGTCTTCTAAGGGACTGTTCAAGAATTAGCAGGAGGGGGGGGAGGGGGGGGGGGGGGGGGGGTGTGAAAAACGGGAAAAATATGAATGAAAATAAGGCTTCACCTACACCCCCCACTACAGAAAAAAATTACAGTCTGCCCCCCTCAAACCGGAGATAAATAAGATCCACCCCCCCCCCCCCCCCCCGTCCATAATTAAAATCACTTAATGATATTCTTGTCGTTTCAACCATTAGATTGCATAATAGTCTCATCTGGAAAGAACAATATTTCAAAGCTCTGTTCCACATATACTGGAATCTATTTTTGCTTGTTGTCAATTTATCCTTTGTTACATTTTACGTATAAGCAGGGGCGTAGCGTGCTACTTTCCCATGTACGCACAGAGTCACGAGCGCCGAAGGCGCGAACTTCTGGGGAGTTAGGGGGCATGCTAGCTCCCCCCCCCCCCCCCCCCCCCCCCGCATCGCCAGAAATGTGTGACATTTTGCGACTGACAGCGGTGCTTCTTTTTAGAGCGCGCGCATGCGTATTAATTAGTGCAAACAAGTCATGATTCAATATGGCGGATCGTTCAAAACGAGTTGAGCATTCCGAAGGATATTATCGGGACCTAAATCGGCTCACAACAAGTACTTTTCTGGGCACCAGACGAAGAAGGAGTAAAAACCTAAAGGGAATTTTCAAAGTGGAGAGAATCATCTCTTCAAGGAAAGGCAAACATGTAAGTACATTTAACACTAATAACAGGTTAAATAGAGAAGGATTTATAACTTAAGCTTAACTTAAGTTATCATTTTTTAAATCCTACAAGTTTATGTTTCTTATGTTTATACGATGACTTTAAAGCTTGATCTCACCAGTTGGAAGTCGAACATAATAGGCTTAAGTTAATTGCTTAGTAACTTAAAATAACACATTTTGAGCAGCTAAACTTTTGATCGAAATTATTCTTACTTTAAGTTAAGTTAAGCTTATTAAGCTTAAGTTCAAAAAGCAAACTGCTGCTGGATATTTTTATTTTTCAGGAAAGAGAGTATTTACTCAAATGGCAAGGCTGGTCGATGACCTCTTGCTCATGGGAGCCTGCCAGCAATTTGAGCAAAGAAATGATTAAGTAAGTTATGTATGTACGTTTGTTTAAAAAAATATTATTTTATTAGACTATAATAACTTACATTTTATATGTAATAAATAAAGGATAAAGCTTAAATTTCTTAAATATAAGGATATAAATTTCTTAAATATAGGATTTATCATATACCACACAAGTGAATAGTGCTTTTCATGCTGTGATTGGTTAATAAAACTAGGGATATCCTTGGCTACATGTATTTACCTCTGAGCAAAACATGATGGTGTCACATTTCACAAGCGTGTCTTTTTCTTCTTGAAAATATATTTTATATATCTGGCTGGCTATTCACTTGTGTGGTATATATCTAAAGACAATTATTATTATTCCGGATCCCCTCAGTGTCGATGAGTAACTAGTGGTAGATATTTACATGTACCTCACCGCTCAAAGACTCGCAGCTCAGTAAATATCCACCACTACTCACCTCCACTTCGAGGAATAATATTGTTAAATAAATTTCTTAAATATAAGGATATAAATTACTCAAGTATAATGATATCAATTTCTTCTAATTTACTCTTTCAGAAATTATGAATGTTGTACACCTACACCCAGTCCAAAATTGTCTACAATTTTACCAGGAATTCCCAAACGGTTCCAAAGAAATCTCTTTCAGTTCCTATTTGTAAACAAAACAGACCTTTAAGGTGGTGCGAATTGGTCCACAATTACAGGACTGAAATAGTTTTCTAAAGGGCTGAAACAACCCTATTTTGGTAACATTTCAGACCTGCTCAAACCCAAATCAGACCTGCTCAAATGCAAATCAGCCTCAGTCAAACCCAAATCAGTACCTATGTTTTCTAATTCATCCCTTCTATGGTCTGTTTTAGCACCTTTTGGGGGACCATTTCAGTCATTAAAATCAGAGCCAAATCAGCCCCCATACAGAAGGTCTAATACAGCCCTAAAATTTAACCCATATATTTTACTCAAAGTTTTGGCCCCATTTTTGGGGCTGAAACAGACCTATCGAATTTACAGTGTGTTATTGCTGACGCAGCGAACGAGCCTGAAGTGAGCGAGCAAGGAAGCAATTCTAATTCATTCACGTAGGCAGAAAAAAATCTTGATTTTTACCCGGCATGCAGTTTCCAATAACCATCATTTTCTCTTGCCATCATGCAATTCTCAAGAACCATTATGCTTTTCGCGCCAACTCCCACATACGCTATAGCCTGAAGTGAGTTGTTTTCGCGTTTCTGATCGGTAAATGTCGTGCCCAAAATATGTGTCCCTAATTAATTTGTACATGTGTATGTTTCTTTAGCCCGCGGTATATCCTGACTCGTAAGCCCATCAGATACCGTATCTTGTGCTTTTCGTGGGAATTGTGTAGTTGAAGATCACCGTATTAATTGAGCTGATTAGTGAATATTCGCATTGAAATCTCAATTATAAGTAATACATTAGTTATTCATAAGCTATCCACTTTTTCAAATAGACAAATACTATTCAAAACAAAGAAAGGTAGACTCGCCTAATAATTTGCATACTTGTCACTTACATAAAACAAAACATTTCATAACTACAGTAGAGTGATTCCAATAAACCTGGGCATTACTAACTGTCTCCTTCTACTGCTGGCATTTATCAGTTCTTCGGGATAAACATGTACGATTCGGCATTTCTCAAGAAGTTTCACCCTCTCATATCCTCTAACACCTTTCAGCTGTTATAATAATAATAATCATCTTTATTTTGAGTGGGTTTACAAATACAGCAATACAACAATACTGGTTTCCAATTTGGCCCACTAGATACAATAACTACAGATTACAATAATTACAGAACAATACTAGTTACAATTGAAAACACTGACCTAATGAGATAATATTTTACAATAAATAGAATGATATATAAACTACAATTGAAGGGCCTGTTGACTAGCTGTTGACTATCTGTTGACTAGCTAGTGATGAAATAATTCTGAGTCTCTCCTCTAGACAATCAGTGCCGGGTTTGATTTGAAAAGGAAGATATACGACGATCGGGAAGGAGCTTGGTTTTAATTTCGCGCCACTGTAGGAGGACTTTCTGTGGTATATTTACCTTGATTGGCCCATTTCGTTCTGTTAATATATAGTCGAGGGATGGTTGTATCTTAACTTTGCTAATTCCTTTTCTGGATTGTGTAAATGATGGGTAATAGCAGGCATTACAGCCGGCAATACAAGAAAAACGTAAACAAAAAGTCAATTTTTCGCGCGTAAATGAAGTACTCCGCTGCCCATTTTCACGCGGGCACCCTTCAATGAGCGACCCAGGTAGGCCTTGACACAAATATCTCGAAAAATGGCCTAAATATGTTTCCGGAAATTCTCGAAAAATCTCTAAATATCCCAAAAAAAAATCTAAATATCTCGAAAATGTCTCTAAATATCCCCATATATCCATATTATTATTATTTTCACCGGCTTCCATTGTAGTAAAAGATCAAATAATGAGAAGGGAAATAAACAGCCTTGAGTTATGAACTCGGTCGAACCGGCTCTAAAAAACATGGACGACTGCAAATTGGTGACTGGAAGTACTTGAGAGCCCTGAAAATATGCGGGGCGGCCCCAAACCTCGATCCTAGGATCACAGGGATCCCGTAGCGCCGATTTGGTTGGATTTCACTAGTTTTCAGTGAGTTTTGGTCGTTTTTAGTAGTCATTTGGGGTTTTAGACCCAAGATTAAGTCCTACATATCCAAAAATATCACATTTTTTTCTAAATATCTCGTGTCTTTCTAAATATCCCAGGAGCTTCTAAATATCTCAAAAAATATCCGGATATTTGTGTCAAGGCCTAGACCCAGGTCACTCAGGGCACCTTTTCCTAGTGGAACAAATTTATTTAGAGAGCTGCTGACCTAATTAAAACCACCGTAGGCCCTCTGAAATGGACCAAGCTTTTGAAAGCTGTTTTTGTGGTCAAATTTGAGCGCTTGTGATCGAAGATATCAGCAATTAAAGTTGGAATTTGCGACCCAAGATGGCGAAATTGAAGTGTTTCATTCATATTGGAGATTTTCAACAGTGTAAAAGAATCATCAAAGTGGTTTATACTTGCTCAAAAGACGAATTACAGAGTTCGACAACGCTTCGGTCATGAGGTAGCAGGTAGACATTTTTGAAACCGTCTTTAATTCCATCTCGACAACTAATTATAAACAGCAAGTTCTTCATATATCGGCCCGATTGTCAAATAAAGGTTCTGCATCGAAATTAAGAGTTTGGGTCTATGTTTGTTGACTTTTTAGAATCATCAATTTAGCGAATCATCAATTTAGCGAACTAACTGAACAATTCTAAATAACCTTATCTGCCGAGTACTTCTGAATCACATCTGACATAGACATTTTGAAAACCGCCCGTAGTAGAATTAAGAATAGTGATATTGTACTTTCACCCCATACGTTTCATGTAAATATAATCTACCAGTACTTCATGACTTCTGAGCCGTAATGTGGTCGCGCGCGATGTACGTGTCACATATTTCTGGCGATTTTGAGCGGACTTTCTCGCAACATAATTTTATAAATACATAGTACAATGTAGTCTCCTTCGCACCAATTATTAGACAAAAAGTGTAATAAGTATTGCTAATTTTCAAATTGGACATTGTTACTTGTTAATTATAGATGATAGATGATGCAATTATAACACTAATAACGCTAATAACGGGTGCGAAGGAAAATAAGTAAAATGCTGATCTCTCATTTTTTTCAGTATTTATTTTGTTTGAGAGACTGTTCGGCTGGGGCTGCTAACTACAATTATACACACTGACTGAGGATAAATACACTCCCTAAAGTGCCATTTCCTGGGTTTTTGACTCAGTCAGTTGGACAGTAGACAAATTTTACCGTTTTCCGGAAAATGTTGTAAACCGATCTGGATCCGCTCCTGACGCATAATGGCAAACTCCGTATATGCATAAGGGACGCTACGCCCCTCATATAAGTTACCAGAATAATAATTGTATATAATTTGTTAATTAAATAACCGTTTGTTGTTGCATTACCAGTGATTTTGTAATGGAAATTAGATACCACTTTTTCCGATCCAGAGTAATTTTACATGTTACCCCCCTCTTTTGCCATGTATTTTTACACTATGCCCTCCCCGCCCCTCCCGTTTCTCACGGCCCCCTCCTGCTAATTATTGCACAGTCCCTAATATTCTATGAATACAACTTTTAGCTCATTAGTTGACTTGTACTGAGGGAAGAAAACCGGAGAACCCGGAGAAAAACCCTCGAAGCAAGGGCGGAGACAACGAACTGACAAACTCAAATCACATGTGATTCCAGGACGATCTCGGGAATCGATATCCGGTACACAGAGGTGACAGACCGAGGCTCTCACCACTCGGCCACCCTTCAGTGCTTCCCAACAACTCGATCGAATGTCAACTCTTCTCGACGGTGGGTGTTTTGCGAAGAAGTTGGGGCTGGTTTTGCAGTCTAATGAAAACTGGTAACGAATGATCTGAAAAACGTAAAGTGATGGCACTCAAAAAAACCCGTGAAAATTCCAGTTGTTTTAATAATTTCATTTTTTCATTTTCATTTTCATTTGTTTTGATTTGTAAATTAGACCCCGTCCAGACTAAAACGCTAACCTGCGTTTTCGTATTGTTTCTGGTAATGAGCTGATTGTTTTCGATTCCCTTGAGGATATAGAACAATGTAAAACGATGCGTTTTCAAACGAAAATGGAGTAGTGTGGACGGGGCTTAGTCACTAACTAACTAACTTCATCATTATGTCGTCGTCGTCGTCGTCGTTGTCGTTGTTGTTATTATTATCATTATTATTGTTATTATTATTGTTATTGTTATTATTATTGTTATTATTATTGTTATTGTTATTATTATTATCACGATGGATTCTATAAAAAAGAAGAGGAAGATCTTCGAATTTCTGTTTCTGTTTTGTTCCTCATTTACTTGCTATATATACCGAAGAATAAGATTTGGACTTTACCATTTTCGTCAGCTGGATCTTGCTCAGTGTTTCCTACTTCACTGTCAGGCTCTTCTGTAATGAAATAAAACTATTCAAACCCTGCTGAAATCAAGTCTCGTCTTCAATGGCAAGGAGAGTGTTGACTTACCTTCTTCTGGTTCTTGCTCCTCTTGTGGTTCTTCGTCGTTATCTTTTTCTACTGTGGAGTACATGATGTCACACATGTTACGGATTCAAAGCCGCAAATGTCCTCAATTGTGACATGTTTTACACGTTTATAAACACGAATATCAGATCAGTAAAAGAACCAAAAGCAACTCCTAATATCTCACCAGAATCAGATTCAACATCCAGTTGTTCAGATGTCTCTAGTTCAGCATTGTCATCGTCTTCTTCAACAGGAGCAGCCACGGCGAAGGCAATAAAGCCAACGAAAAACAGCAGAGCAAGATTGAATTTCATGATTGCAGCACCTCGACTAACTCAACTGGCACTCAGTGTCATGCAGGGTTGTGGCTTTATAGCGTTGATTAATGAATTATTCAAACTCTTTTTGCAATCCTTCAATGGACCGCATGTTTGAACTGAGACATTTGAAACTGAAAACGAAATACAATATTTTCACAATACAACTACAGTGTACATTAATTCTAAATGGAAGCTTGTTTCAATTTGTAAATATCATTCGACCCAAACAAACTTACCAGTTATACCTTATACTGTGCTAGATTTAGCTCGTTTAGTCTATGCTATTCTAAACAGCCTGTATTCTATTTTGGGCCTAAACTACTTTGCTTAACTTGTGTATCATACTTTTACAATTGTTGTTTCCTTCTTTCATAATTGTTTTCCAACGATATCAAGTTTTTAATATTAGTCTGTTATCTAGCTAAATATATGAGAACTGAGCAGGACTCCCATTGGACTCCATTGGAATCAATTTATTTATTTTTACTTTACAATGAAAGGACTGGCATCAGCTATGTAGTTTGCACTGAGCTCAGCGTACTGAGACTACAGGTCCAACACTATCGTTTCAGTTTGCCGAGACTTGTAGAGTGAAGTAGCTGACCCCAGTTGGACATGACTGATGGAACTTTCACATTCAACTTGCTTGTAACATTTGGTAGTTAGAAATTCCACGAAGGGGCCACGAGATCAGTGGAATGTCTCATTTCTTTCTGTTACCTGACGACAAGCCTACTTTTCAAGAAATTAACTTTATGAAGTGAACTGAGCTCAATACACAAACAACACCTTCAGGAAATCTTGAAAATAAGTTTCAGTTCTGTTCAAAATATCCCTTGGCTGAAGCTTTTCTCCTTTCGTATGCTTAATACCCTTTCCTGTTATGATTTAATTTTATTGTATAATAATTCGTTGGTAAGAATGCTATCATTTTAATAACATCAGCTTTGAAAGAAAACTAATGAACCGCGGTGCATGAACGTTTAGTGTCTTTTATTCCAGAAGCTACGATTAGTGGGGAGGCGAGCGCAGAATGGGGCCTGGGACAGGGGAGCAGCGAAACTAATCTTGACGGAGTTCCTGTGTTGATGTGTCTAAGTGGGTCCTGGGCTCTTATAACCAGTTCTACAAAAAATGCTATATTTATTTACATCTATTTTCAGAAACGTTGTCCTATGTGAATAGACTACTCGGTAAATATAGTAAAATGAAAAAAGGAATAATTATCGTTATATTAATATAAAGCAGAATACTCAAGCAGAAATAAATACAGTAACTTGTAGCAGCCATGCCGAAGGCATATTCGTAGTACCTCTGAAATAGAATCAGTATTCAGGCCCGTAGCCAGGATTTTTTGTGGGGAGGTGCTCTCCAGGCCAAAGTGGACCAAACTATCAAAATGCACTTAGGATAGCAGCAATTCACAGAGGGTCCTGAAGGGAACCTACAAATCCCATTTCCCAGTCGATTTAAAAAAAAAATCCCAGTCCCATTGACATGAATTCAAGAAAATCCTAGTATCGTGGACTCGCTTCTAGCGACCACCCTATTAGATAATTCATCTAACAATTTCCTGATCTCATACTTTATGGCAATTGTAAATGATTATTTCACTATGTTTGCATTTCTAAGTGTGCTTTTTGAAGACTTCCTTGCTTTGAAACGTATTAAAAAACCGTTCTCTTGGTTGCTCTATTTGACCTGAATTTTGTGGAATTAATAATAAATGGTCGCAAAAAAAATAATCAATTTCCGCTCTTTTATATGATTCTTCCCGAGCGTGTTGTGGTTGTATGTGCAGCTTCATCCTCGTCTCCTATCACAGCAAGGATAATATCGTTGCAGGGCCGTAGGAAATGGAAAATAAGTGGTGGGGGACGTTTAGCGAGCGCCGCAGGCGCGAGCCGCTAAATTTTTGAAATCTAGAGCCGGCTCGGAAATGCTATTTCCAGCGTTCTCCAAGAGCTATTTGTGATTTACGCGTATTGCTAATTACTTCCTACACTGTCTCGGCAAACCAATGCATATTGAAAAATGTATAAGGCTTATAATAATATGCTGTTTTGCAATACGCTTTCCCATTCCCAAAGTGGTTTTGAAATTCCCAGTCCCATTAGCAAAATCCCAGTCCCAGTGGTACAATCCATTTAATCACAGACAACCCAAGCTCAATACGTTTGTAAGGGAATGTATGGGGATTTAAAATATGCCGTATTTTATTTGGAAATATTTAATAAAAATGTGTCAACTTTACCTGTGTTGTATCATGCATTCTGTTGATTTTTGACTCTTGTGTGCAGTTTGGGGGGAATTTTAATAGGGATTTATTTAACAGAATGACACAACAGGTAAAGTTGACAAACTTTTATTAATTATTTCCAAATAAAATACGGTATATTTTAAATCCCCATACATTCCTTAACACACGTATTGGGTTGCCTGTGATCCAGCCTCCGTGGGTGTTTGGTGGCAAACAGATTTACCACCTCTTCTAAGTCAAATTCAAAGTTATTTTAGTTTGCCAGTGAATATTGGACCTTTCCCCAAAAAATGTGGACCTTTGGGGTCTGTGGGGGGGGGGGGGGGGGGGGGGGGGCGAACGCACCCCCCTGGCTACGGGCCTGGTATTTGCTAAGTTTCTGCTGTCAGCTCTGTGGGTACGTAGTCCCTTGTTGCACTGGCTTGACTTTGGCTAGCTGATGTTTCATTAGTTTAATACACGCATCAAGAGTTCCAGACTTCCGGTATTATTACAAAGAAAAAGTGAGCACCAATTCTAGACACAGGGAGCCCAAGCTATGTTTTTGCTTACTTGGTGCTCACTTTTCCTTTGTAATAATCTCACAATGCATTGCGCGCGTACCGGAAGTCTGGAACCGACTCTTGATGCTTGTGTAGTTTTACGGGAGCGTCAGTTCTACATAGTTGTTTCACGTTGGGTTTTGTAAGTCTCAGTTCTACGTAGAAATCACGTGGGGAATTAAATTACAAGATAGCATGCCCCATCTCGATCAGACCTCGTGAAAGAATCAAAACAATCTGATGTCATTCATTGTTTGAGACAAAAGACAAGCCAAATTAGTAACTGTCAATCGTTGTACTATAGAGTACGTTTTCGTATGAGTGGGAAACCTACGGCACGGAGTTACGGTCACGGTACGGAATCGAAGACATTGTATTCAACCAATCACAGCGCGCAAAATCCGGCGTTGCTCAACCAATCAGAATGCTTGGACATGGCACGGTCACCGCATGAACCGTACCGAAACTACGAAAACTACTCTATTTGTCTAATATAATAGTTTCACGTTGAATAAGTCTCAGAAAAGACAACTTCTTTACATTTAAAGTTCGATCGAGCTGGAACAAGAGGAAAACTGGGAAAGTAAAAGACTAACGATGCACCCTTACTGAAGTTCAAACCCCACTGATACACACACCAAAACTGTGTTTTTCAATGCTTTATTATCTATATTTATTGTTACTTACAAATCTATGACAGATTTTCCCTTGAACCATGACACTTCAAACCACGTACATTATTTGAAGTTCATGAAGAAAAAAACAAACATGCATTCATCTTTTCTTCTTCTTCTCAGTTTGAGATTCAAAATGCATCACTTTATTAAAATAAACATTAAAATCTTTAGGGAGTTTCACGGTTATGTACCATGAGTCAGTTTAACCGCGAACGCAATGGTTGTAACAACGTTTAACCCAGCGACAGTGACGGCAAGTATGGCATATTCTAAGCCCCCAACGGAGTTTGCAGCGACATTTGTAGGATTTGCAAACACGCCTCCGGCGACAATGGGGGTGGCAAAGACGACGACGACGTTTCAAGACATCTGAAATATAGAAGATAAACAGCTTAAGAACAACTCCATCGAATGTCAACTCTTTTCGACGGTGTTTCGCGAAGAAGTAGGGGCACTAATTCCATTGTTTTCTTTTGTTTTGATTTGACTATTAGTCGCTAACTATTAGATTGGTTTCACGGGTTCGTTGCTGTTATTATTTATTTATTTTTATTATTATCACAATGGATTCTATAAAAAGGGAAGGAAGATCTTCGAATTTCTGTTTCTGTTTTGTCCCTCATTTACTTGCTATACTACTATTTGGACTTACCATTTTCATCAGCTGGATCTTGCTCAGTGTTTCCTACTTCAGTGTCAGGCTCTTCTGTAATGAAATAAAACTACTCAAAGCCTGCTGGAATCAACAGAAGTCACCTCTTCTATGGCAAGAAGAGTGTTGGCTTACCTTCTTCTGGATCTTGCTCCTCTTGTGGTTCTTCGTTGTTATCTTCTTCCTCTGTGGAGTAAATGATGATGTCACACATGTTAATTCAAAGACAAATGTCCTCAATTGTGACATGTTTTACACGTCTACAAACACGAATATCAGAGGTAAAAGAACCAACAGCAGCTCCAAATATCTCACCAGAATCAGACTCAACATCCCGTTGTTCAGGTGTCTCTAGTTCAGCATTGTCATCGTCTTCTTCAACAGGAGCAGCCACGGCGAAGGCAATGAAGCCAACGAGAAACAACAGAGCAAGATTGAACTTCATGATTGCAGCACCTCGACTAACTTAACTGGCACTCAGTCGCATGCAGGTTTGTGGCTTTATAGCGTTGATTAATGAATTATTCAAACTCGTTTTGCATTAATCCTTCAATGGACCGCATGTTTGAACTGAGACATTTGAAACTGAAAACGAAATACAATATTTTCACAATACAACTACAGTGTACATTAATTCTAAATGGAAGCTTGTTTCAATTTGTAAATATCATTCGACCCAAACAAACTTTCCAGTTATAACTGATACTGTGATAGATTTAGCTCGTTTAGTCTATGCTATTCTAAACAGCCTGTATTCTATTTTGGGCCTAAGCTACTTTGCCTAACTTGTATATCATACTTTTACAATTGTTGTTTCCTTCGTTCATAATTGTTTTCCAACGATATCAAGTTTTTAATATTAGTCTGTTATCTAGCTAAATATACGAGAACTGAGCAGGACTCCCATTGGACTCCATTGGAATCAATTTATTTATTTTTACTTTACAATGAAAGAACTAGCATCAGCTATGTATTTTGCAGCAGCGTACTGTGAGAATATATACAGACTGCATGTCCAGACTATCGTTTCAGTTTGCTGAGACTTGTAGAGTGAAGTAGCTGACTCCTTGGACATGACTGATGGAACTTTCACATTCAACTTGCTTGTAACATTTGGTGTAGTTAGAAATTCCACGAAGGGGTCACGAGATCAGTGGAATGTCTCATTTCTTTCTGTTACCTGACGACTTTTCAAGAAATTAACTTTATGAAGTGAACTGAGCTCAATACACAAACAACACCTTCAGAGGAAATCTTGAAAATAAGTTTCAGTTCTGTTCAAAAGATCCCTTGGCTGATGCTTTTCTCCTTTCGTATGCTTAATACCCTTTCCTGTTATGATTTAATTGTATAATAATTAATTTGTAAGAATGCTATCATTTTAATAACATATAAGCTTTGAAAGAAAACTAGAATAACATTGAAGTCTGATGCATTTGTCAGGTGGTAGCTCATTCTAAGGATTTTTTGTCGGAGATCTACGCGTTTCTAAAGCTCGGGCATATTAAGGCCTGGGTCAAGGCTGACCACGCTCTTTCAAGGTGAACAGTAGTCTAACTTTGGTTGGTTGTACCCAATAGCATCGAGTTCACTACATCTAATATAAACTTTCCTATTCTACATTTTGGCTCATACTGTTGCCATGGTGACACGTCCTGTGACATTTGACCTCAATTGCAAGAAAATATGATATAATGCTTCGGGAGAGCAGTAAAGAGTACAAATGTAAGAGAGTAAAAGGGTGGAAGTAAAGCATGTTGTCATGTAGTTTTTCAGTCCAACTAGATATCTTGGAAAAGTAAGTTAATTTCTTAGAAAATTCAGGATATCAAATTTCACATTTACCTTAATTAGCCTTCCCTTAAAAGTTCCGCCCATTCCAGTTGGATCGATAATGTATACACTAACCCTGATACAATTACGCAAAGATACCCGCAATGTTTAAAGAGTCTACCTATCTCCCAGAGGCTTTATCAAATTTTCTTACAATAAGGGTTCAAAGGTCAGATTACATGTTTCCATGGAAACTGTTATCAGAAAGTGTTAGCCTTGCGACCTCATCACATCTGCCAAAATATCAAAACAATAGTTTACAAAGATGAGAATATAGACCACCCCCTATTGATTTGTGGCGGCCATTTTGGAAGAGAAAAATACCCAGGCCTTAACATACCTGAGAGTTTAAACGTCATGAAAATTTACTCATTTTTAACTGAGACGATAAACACATATTCCCCTGGGTATATCTTTGGTCGCTGTTATTTCTTTTGATGTCGAGATATTTTGCTTTGAAATGCGACTATGGTGTTTGGAGTTGGATGTTCAGCGTTGATTATTTCCACAATCAAATATTCTACAGCACTGGATGAACGTTAGGTAAGTGTGATGAAAGTAAACTTTTAGAATGTTAATGATATGGTCTTTCAGGTAGACGCGATTTCGAGCTATGGCCCGGTGAATCTTTAGAAGTGGTCAATTTAGATTGAACTTTTTATTGTATAATAATTCGTTGGTAAGAATGCTTTCATTTTAATAACATCAGCTTTGAAAGAAATCTAATGAACCGGTGCATGAACTTTTAGTGTCTTTTATTCCAGAGGCTACTATTAGTGGGGAGGCGAGCGCAGAATGGGGCCTGGGACAGGGGAGCAGCGAAACTAATCTTGACGGAGTTCCTGTGTTGATGTGTCCGAGTGGGTCCTGGGCTCTTATAACCAGTTCTACAAAAATTGCTATATTTATTTACATCTATTTTCAGAAACGTTGTCCTATGTGAATAGACTACTCGGTAAATATAGTAAAAGGAATAATTATCGTTATATAATATAAAGCAGATTACTCAAGCAGAAATAAATACAGTAACTTGTAGCAGCCATGCCGAAGGCATATTCGTAGTACCTCTGAAATAGAATCAGTATTCAGGCCCGTAGCCAGGATTTTTTGTGGGGAGGTGCTCTCCAGGCCAAAGTGGACCAAACTATCAAAATGCACTTAGGATAGCAGCAATTCACAGAGGGTCCTGAAGGGAACCTACAAATCCCATTTCCCAGTCGATTTAAAAAAAAAATCCCAGTCCCATTGACATGAATTCAAGAAAATCCTAGTATCGTGGACTCGCTTCTAGCGACCACCCTATTAGATAATTCATCTAACAATTTCCTGATCTCATACTTTATGGCAATTGTAAATGATTATTTCACTATGTTTGCATTTCTAAGTGTGCTTTTTGAAGACTTCCTTGCTTTGAAACGTATTAAAAACCGTTCTCTTGGTTGCTCTATTTGACCTGAATTTTGTGGAATTAATAATAAATGGTCGCAAAAAAAATAATCAATTTCCGCTCTTTTATATGATTCTTCCCGAGCGTGTTGTGGTTGTATGTGCAGCTTCATCCTCGTCTCCTATCACAGCAAGGATAATATCGTTGCAGGGCCGTAGGAAATGGAAAATAAGTGGTGGGGGACGTTTAGCGAGCGCCGCAGGCGCGAGCCGCTAAATTTTTGAAATCTAGAGCCGGCTCGGAAATGCTATTTCCAGCGTTCTCCAAGAGCTATTTGTGATTTACGCGTATTGCTAATTACTTCCTACACTGTCTCGGCAAACCAATGCATATTGAAAAATGTATAAGGCTTATAATAATATGCTGTTTTGCAATACGCTTTCCCATTCCCAAAGTGGTTTTGAAATTCCCAGTCCCATTAGCAAAATCCCAGTCCCAGTGGTACAATCCATTTAATCACAGACAACCCAAGCTCAATACGTTTGTAAGGGAATGTATGGGGATTTAAAATATGCCGTATTTTATTTGGAAATATTTAATAAAAATGTGTCAACTTTACCTGTGTTGTATCATGCATTCTGTTGATTTTTGACTCTTGTGTGCAGTTTGGGGGAAATTTTAATAGGGATTTATTTAACAGAATGACACAACAGGTAAAGTTGACAAACTTTTATTAATTATTTCCAAATAAAATACGGTATATTTTAAATCCCCATACATTCCTTAACACACGTATTGGGTTGCCTGTGATCCAGCCTCCGTGGGTGTTTGGTGGCAAACAGATTTACCACCTCTTCTAAGTCAAATTCAAAGTTATTTTAGTTTGCCAGTGAATATTGGACCTTTCCCCAAAAAATGTGGACCTTTGGGGTCTGTGGGGGGGGGGGGGGGGGGGGGGGGGTGCGAACGCACCCCCCTGGCTACGGGCCTGGTATTTGCTAAGTTTCTGCTGTCAGCTCTGTGGGTACGTAGTCCCTTGTTGCACTGGCTTGACTTTGGCTAGCTGATGTTTCATTAGTTTAATACACGCATCAAGAGTTCCAGACTTCCGGTATTATTACAAAGAAAAAGTGAGCACCAATTCTAGACACAGGGAGCCCAAGCTATGTTTTTGCTTACTTGGTGCTCACTTTTCCTTTGTAATAATCTCACAATGCATTGCGCGCGTACCGGAAGTCTGGAACCGACTCTTGATGCTTGTGTAGTTTTACGGGAGCGTCAGTTCTACATAGTTGTTTCACGTTGGGTTTGTAAGTCTCAGTTCTACGTAGAAATCACGTGGGGAATTAAATTACAAGATAGCATGCCCCATCTCGATCAGACCTCGTGAAAGAATCAAAACAATCTGATGTCATTCATTGTTTGAGACAAAAGACAAGCCAAATTAGTAACTGTCAATCGTTGTACTATAGAGTACGTTTTCGTATGAGTGGGAAACCTACGGCACGGAGTTACGGTCACGGTACGGAATCGAAGACATTGTATTCAACCAATCACAGCGCGCAAAATCCGGCGTTGCTCAACCAATCAGAATGCTTGGACATGGCACGGTCACCGCATGAACCGTACCGAAACTACGAAAACTACTCTATTTGTCTAATATAATAGTTTCACGTTGAATAAGTCTCAGAAAAGACAACTTCTTTACATTTAAAGTTCGATCGAGCTGGAACAAGAGGAAACTGGGAAAGTAAAAGACTAACGATGCACCCTTACTGAAGTTCAAACCCCACTGATACACACACCAAAACTGTGTTTTTCAATGCTTTATTATCTATATTTATTGTTACTTACAAATCTATGACAGATTTTCCCTTGAACCATGACACTTCAAACCACGTACATTATTTGAAGTTCATGAAGAAAAAAACAAACATGCATTCATCTTTTCTTCTTCTTCTCAGTTTGAGATTCAAAATGCATCACTTTATTAAAATAAACATTAAAATCTTTAGGGAGTTTCACGGTTATGTACCATGAGTCAGTTTAACCGCGAACGCAATGGTTGTAACAACGTTTAACCCAGCGACAGTGACGGCAAGTATGGCATATTCTAAGCCCCCAACGGAGTTTGCAGCGACATTTGTAGGATTTGCAAACACGCCTCCGGCGACAATGGGGGTGGCAAAGACGACGACGACGTTTCAAGACATCTGAAATATAGAAGATAAACAGCTTAAGAACAACTCCATCGAATGTCAACTCTTTTCGACGGTGTTTCGCGAAGAAGTAGGGGCACTAATTCCATTGTTTTCTTTTGTTTTGATTTGACTATTAGTCGCTAACTATTAGATTGGTTTCACGGGTTCGTTGCTGTTATTATTTATTTATTTTTATTATTATCACAATGGATTCTATAAAAAGGGAAGGAAGATCTTCGAATTTCTGTTTCTGTTTTGTCCCTCATTTACTTGCTATACTACTATTTGGACTTACCATTTTCATCAGCTGGATCTTGCTCAGTGTTTCCTACTTCAGTGTCAGGCTCTTCTGTAATGAAATAAAACTACTCAAAGCCTGCTGGAATCAACAGAAGTCACCTCTTCTATGGCAAGAAGAGTGTTGGCTTACCTTCTTCTGGATCTTGCTCCTCTTGTGGTTCTTCGTTGTTATCTTCTTCCTCTGTGGAGTAAATGATGATGTCACACATGTTAATTCAAAGACAAATGTCCTCAATTGTGACATGTTTTACACGTCTACAAACACGAATATCAGAGGTAAAAGAACCAACAGCAGCTCCAAATATCTCACCAGAATCAGACTCAACATCCCGTTGTTCAGGTGTCTCTAGTTCAGCATTGTCATCGTCTTCTTCAACAGGAGCAGCCACGGCGAAGGCAATGAAGCCAACGAGAAACAACAGAGCAAGATTGAACTTCATGATTGCAGCACCTCGACTAACTTAACTGGCACTCAGTCGCATGCAGGTTTGTGGCTTTATAGCGTTGATTAATGAATTATTCAAACTCGTTTTGCATTAATCCTTCAATGGACCGCATGTTTGAACTGAGACATTTGAAACTGAAAACGAAATACAATATTTTCACAATACAACTACAGTGTACATTAATTCTAAATGGAAGCTTGTTTCAATTTGTAAATATCATTCGACCCAAACAAACTTTCCAGTTATAACTGATACTGTGATAGATTTAGCTCGTTTAGTCTATGCTATTCTAAACAGCCTGTATTCTATTTTGGGCCTAAGCTACTTTGCCTAACTTGTATATCATACTTTTACAATTGTTGTTTCCTTCGTTCATAATTGTTTTCCACGATATCAAGTTTTTAATATTAGTCTGTTATCTAGCTAAATATACGAGAACTGAGCAGGACTCCCATTGGACTCCATTGGAATCAATTTATTTATTTTTACTTTACAATGAAAGAACTAGCATCAGCTATGTATTTTGCAGCAGCGTACTGTGAGAATATATACAGACTGCATGTCCAGACTATCGTTTCAGTTTGCTGAGACTTGTAGAGTGAAGTAGCTGACTCCTTGGACATGACTGATGGAACTTTCACATTCAACTTGCTTGTAACATTTGGTGTAGTTAGAAATTCCACGAAGGGGTCACGAGATCAGTGGAATGTCTCATTTCTTTCTGTTACCTGACGACTTTTCAAGAAATTAACTTTATGAAGTGAACTGAGCTCAATACACAAACAACACCTTCAGAGGAAATCTTGAAAATAAGTTTCAGTTCTGTTCAAAAGATCCCTTGGCTGATGCTTTTCTCCTTTCGTATGCTTAATACCCTTTCCTGTTATGATTTAATTGTATAATAATTAATTTGTAAGAATGCTATCATTTTAATAACATATAAGCTTTGAAAGAAAACTAGAATAACATTGAAGTCTGATGCATTTGTCAGGTGGTAGCTCATTCTAAGGATTTTTTGTCGGAGATCTACGCGTTTCTAAAGCTAGTTTAAACGTCATGAAAATTTACTCATTTTTAACTGAGACGATAAACACATATTCCCCTGGGTATATCTTTGGTCGCTGTTATTTCTTTTGATGTCGAGATATTTTGCTTTGAAATGCGACTATGGTGTTTGGAGTTGGATGTTCAGCGTTGATTATTTCCACAATCAAATATTCTACAGCACTGGATGAACGTTAGGTAAGTGTGATGAAAGTAAACTTTTAGAATGTTAATGATATGGTCTTTCAGGTAGACGCGATTTCGAGCTATGGCCCGGTGAATCTTTAGAAGTGGTCAATTTAGATTGAACTTTTTATTGTATAATAATTCGTTGGTAAGAATGCTTTCATTTTAATAACATCAGCTTTGAAAGAAATCTAATGAACCGGTGCATGAACTTTTAGTGTCTTTTATTCCAGAGGCTACTATTAGTGGGGAGGCGAGCGCAGAATGGGGCCTGGGACAGGGGAGCAGCGAAACTAATCTTGACGGAGTTCCTGTGTTGATGTGTCCGAGTGGGTCCTGGGCTCTTATAACCAGTTCTACAAAAATTGCTATATTTATTTACATCTATTTTCAGAAACGTTGTCCTATGTGAATAGACTACTCGGTAAATATAGTAAAATGAAAAAGAAATAATTATCGTTATATATATATAAAGCAGATTACTCAAGCAGAAATAAATGCAGTAACTTGTAGCAGCCATGCCGAAGGCATATTCGTGAGGACCTGCGAAATGGACTATTGAATTTGCCAAGTTTCTGCTATCAGCTCTGTGGGTACGTAGTCCCAGCCTGATTTTTCTTTCAAAATTATTATTGTTATCAATAAACATGTCTTGGCGAATTTAGTTTCTACATTTTACTATTTCAAATAGAACGTTTCTGATGGGTTTCTGTTGCACTGTCTTGACTTTGGTTGATGTTTCATTAGTTTAATAGTTTTACGGGAGCGTCAGTTCTACATAGTTGTTTCACGTTGGGTTTCAGTAAGTCTCAGTTCTACGTAGAAATCACGTGGGGAATTAAATTACAAGATAACATGTCCTATCTCAGACCTCGTGAAAGAATCAAAACAACGTGATATGTCATTCATTGTTTGAGATAAAAGACAAGTCAAATTAGTAACTGTCAATCGTCGTTGTACTATAGAGTACGTTTTCATATGAGTGGGAAACCTACAGCAAGGAGTTACGGTCACGGTACGGAATCGAAGACAACTATTCAACCAATCACAGCGCGCAAAATCCGGCGTTGCTCAACCAATCAGAATGCTTGGACATGGCACGGTCACCGCACGGCACGAACCGTACCGAAACTACGAAATAAGAAAACTACTCTTTTTGTCTCGTAACAGTTTCACGTTGCCGGAATGAGTCTCAGAAAAGACAACTTCTTTACAATTTAAAGTGCAACTGAAATGAAATATTTTATTGCATGTTATATTATAGATTATTGACAGAAATAATGTAATCATAAAGATATGTTTGTAAAATGATTGTTTTCTAAGATATTCAAGAGAAACATGTTGCAGAGTGTGACGTCACAAGGTTTGTAAAGTACTTTGTTTCACTCAAATCCTCTAAATGTATTTTGACTTTTACACTAGAAAAAGAAAAGAACATTTTACAAAAATATCTTTATAATTATTTCTGTCAATATTCTATAATATAAAATGCAATAAAATATTTCATTTCAGTTGCACTTTAAAGTTCGATCGAGCTGGAACAAGAGGAAACTGGGAAAGTAAAAGACTAACGATGCACCTTTACGTTCAAACCCCACTGATACACACACCAAAACTGTTTTTCAATGCTTTATTATCTATATTTATTGTTACTTACAAATTGTTATCTATGACAGATTTTCCCTTGAACCATGACACTTCAAACCACGTACATTATTTGAAGTTCATGAAGAAAAAAACAAACATTCATCTTTTCTTCTTCTTCTCAGTTTGAGATTCAAAATGTATCACTTTAATTATTCAAATTCAATTAAAATTAAAAAATCTTTAGGGAGTTTCACGTTATGTACCATGAGTCAGTTTAACCGCGAACGCAGTGTTAGTAATAACTTTTAACCAAGCGACAGCTACGACAAACTTGGCATGTTTTAAACCCCCAACTGACTTTGCAGCGACATCTGTATGATCGGCAAACACGCTTCAGGCGACATTTACAGGTGCAAAGACTACGACGACGTATCACGACATCTGAAATATAGAAATAAACAGCTATTTTAAGTGTCTAAAACGCTAACCTGCGTTTTGCTATTGTTTCTGGTAATGAGCTGATTATTTTCTACAGATCTACAGGCTACATATGTCCAGTACTCGGCAAAGTCCATTGGGTCACTGCAGAGCTACCGCTGACCTCCTCAGTCTCGTGACCTTTTATAGTAAGACCGCTGACCAGAGTATGGCGAGTCGGCCATGTTTGTTTTAGTTAAAGTTTGTATTTACTCTACGTCTCTAGCATTTCGTCACACTTGTACACTTTAATACATAGCAGAGTTCTTGTAAGTATTTACATCGTTTTAAAACTGTTTAGCTTTCGCCTTAATATTGTCATATTGTAATACTATTGTCTCATTTTACGATAGAATGATTCCTTCATCGTTGGCAATAAACTGACTTGATATTCGAGAAGGCTCTTTCTTCAGTCACTATAGCTGTACAGTGTACGAGATCTCATTCACTAGTACCCTTTATACAGACATCACTGCCAAGCCGACCTCAATGCTGGGTAGTAGGTCAGGCCACACACACCGGGAACTTCGTGCCCTACTCTTAGTCGAACAGAGGTGTGGGTTCTTTTACGTCCCTCCGGTGCAATGTAATGGAGAGTGGAGAGACGGGACCGCCATTTTACGTGATCATCCGAGCCACGCGAAGGTCTAACCATTTGTAGATGTAATTACAAAGGCAGCACCTTCTCCTCAATTATTTTAAGACCCTGAGTAATGGTCCGGCCGTGAATCGAACCACGAACCTCCCGCACAATATAGCGGTACTCAACCACCAACTGAGCCAACAGGACGGAGGTTTTCGATTCTCTTGAGGATATAGAATGGAGTAGTGTGGACGGGGCCTTAGTCACTAACTATTAACTTGTGTTTCATCATTATGTCGTTGTTGTTGTTATTATTATTATTATTATCAATATCATCATTATTATCACAATGGATTCTATTAAGAAAGAAGAGGAAGATCTTCGATCGAATTTCTGCCGGTTTCTATTTCCTCATTTACTTGCTATACTATTTGCCACTTACCATTTCCATCAGCTGGATCTTGCTCAGTGTTTCCTACTTCAGTGTCAGGCTCTTCTGTAATGAAATAAAACTACTCAAAGCCTGCTGAAATCAAGTCTCGTCTTCTATGGCAAGGAGAGTGTTGGCTTACCTTCTTTTGGATCTTGCTTCTCTTGTGGTTCTTTGTTGTTATCTTCTTCCTCTGTGGAGCAAATGATGTTAATTCGAAGAAGCTCAAAGAAAAATGTCCTCAATTGTGACATGTTTTACACGTCTACAAACACGAAAATCAGAGGTAAAAGAACCAACAGCAGCTCAAAATATCTCACCAGACTGATCAGATTCAACATCCCGTTGTTCAGGTGTCTCTAGTTCAGCATTGTCATCGTCTTCTTCAACAGGAACAGCCACGGCGAAGGCAATAAAGCCAACGAGAAACAGCAGAGCAAGATTGAACTTCATGATTGCAGCACCTCGACTGACTTGCAACTAATACTGGCGTGGCTTTATAACGCGATTCGATTAAAGTACCGTTCCAATGGTTCATTGAACTACTATTATGCGCGACAGTTGAATTGGAAAATGAAATTCAAGATTCACGTGATATTCATCGAAGAATGACATGTTTTTGTGTTGCAGAATTTATATTTGTTTTTGTCGCGACATATATTTTCGCGGTAAAGTCCACGAAAGATTGACTTAACTTCATACCGTTCGTAGGTTATACTTTAGCTTTAATCTCTTTTGCAACTGAAGTCAACAACTTTACGAATAAAAACGAACTAGTGAGATGAGTGTTGGGTGTACAGAATATCAGAATGTAGTAAGAAATGAGTGTGAGAGTCGTGTCCCCATGTAGCAGTACTGCTAAATACATTGACACGTTAAAAAAGTGATTTATTTATTATTTCACTTTAATTTGCAGTAGACTAGTTTGTTCCTCACAAGGTGACTCAGCATAAAGTCCGTTATGCACGCTGCATACTCTAGTGGTTTCGCGCATTGTTGACTTCAGTTGTGTATAAGATTGAAGTGTTAAATATATTAGAACGTGTAAATACTTTATTCCCGACTTCTCATCACTGTCAGTTTTAAAAGGGAAACATCAGATTGTCGAAGAATGAAGCACCTCAGCTAATTATTTTAATAGTCAAATGTTGCGTAAATTAATTATACACTGCAAAACAGCCCCTACTTCTTCGCGAAACTCCTTAAGAAGTAGGGGCTGTTTTGGAGTCTACGTACGTAAATTACTGCTGCATGACATTTTTTACAATAGACCTCTATAGCTTGGTCGTTAATGTTTTTCAGTGTCAGGCTACGTGCATGCCCGCACTCCCCTGATTCTATTTCTGTCTCCATTAGTGCATCGCTTGAGACATGCATATTCACATATACTTATGGGTGACACGTACGTGGTCTGAAATGCATGGAAAACATTGCGCCCAGGTTAAAGAGTTGTTAAAGTGCATATCAGGGTTATGGGTTTCTTTTGAAAATCGATTACATATGAAGTGAATAGTGGGATGGTTCAGTATTTTGTGATTTGAGCTTCGCATTTGCGAGTTATGATGGTTTGAAATCGTGATATGCTAATTCAGTGACGTCAACGCAGGCATCATTTATTATACAAAAGCGCCCTTTTGCAAATTACTGACATTTTTAATCTGGCAAAATTTTATTCTACAACTTATATAAATAATGTTAAACTTGTATTTCTATTTTAGAAAAGAGTGCTACTTGAAAAAAATAAAAATAAGTTACGGCAAATGCCTGCGTTGACGTCACTAATTTGCATATCACGATTTCAAACCTTCATAACTCGCAAATGCGAAGCTCAATTCACAAATACTGAACCATCCCACTATTCACTTCATATGTAATCGATTTTCAAAAGAAACCCATAACCCTGATATGCACTTTAAACAGGGAAGAGCCATGGATATGTTTACTGAATAAATCGTTATTATTATTATTATTATTGTTGTTGTTAAGGGTTCTATATTGCTTGATTGTACGACTAGGGCCGTGTTTACACTTGAGTGCTTTACCAAGGTACAAATCAGAAAACTAAGGTCAAACGCTCAACGAACTATAGATTTCTGATTTGTAGCTTGGTAAACCTACATAGTTGAGCGAGTTTTACGGGTTTGATTTTTTGGTGGAATTTTTACGGGTTTCATATTCTAGTGCACTTATTCGACTCGTTTTGCTGCAAATGAAAAATTGTACCACCAACCTGAGCAGGACGCAATCAATCGCATGCAATATCGATCATTCCATTCTACCAATTCAAAACCCAAAATAAAACACATCGGTATTTTAGCTGCAAGTGAACTGTAGCTTTTAATTGTTCAATACTCCCGTTTCGAGTTTGTTTAGACACCGCTGTACTCCTTGACAAAAGACGCGTTTGCTCAGGCTTAAGGCGCGATCAAACGGTGCATGATAGTCGATGATAGTTGAAGCGCGCGATCACGTTTGATCGCAAACTATCATCGACTATCATCGACTATCATCAACTATCATGCACTTTGAACATGTTCAAAAAGTTCATGATAGTCGATGATAGTTGATGATAGTTTTTCTTCGTTTGATCGGGTGCGTGATAGTTGATGATAGTACGTCGATGATAGTTGGTGATAGTTCAACTATTCAAACTCATTTGCATATACTAAATTATGCATGCAAGTCATTATAAAGTCCCAAGGGAATAGACGCTAATATATAAACCACTCCTTGAGTAAGCACGGTCACTTAGGCGGCAAACACGAAACCAACATAAGCTTCGAAGTTTCTTGGCCAGAAATCACCGAACACAGATCGCTAATCCTTCTTCCATCTTCATGGCTGACCAGAATCCAGCACCAGCACAACCGGGTGTAGTTCAACAAGCAATAAATGATTTAAACGTTGCCCCTGCTCCGGCCCAAGTGCCAGCTCAAGCTGCCGGTCAAGACGCCAATGCTGCTGGTCAAGATCAAGCCGCTAATGCTGCTGCCGACGGCGAGGTATGTTAGACTCTATGGTTTATTTAATACTTCATGTAATGCTTCGGTTTGTTGGCGGTTCTTCGTAATTGTGTCCAGAATTTTGATCTGGGATAGCCATTCTGGGCTACAGTCCAATCGAACGTCAAGCATAGTGTTTGTAAAACGTGGTAAATGGATTTAGTCAAGATATATTGTCCAAAAAAACAAGAGGAACGGTTAGGCTGCTCGCGATCTACAGATTGGTTCTTGTAACGTGGTATATTAGCAGGGAATTTGGCAGTTTTTTGTTGTAGCCGACCAGAATTTGAATTTATAATTAAAGTGTTGCCTGCCCTTGGGACTAAAACCATGTATCCTTTTGTTTTGCATTTATATACCTATAATGAGATCTGTGCCTATGTTTGGCTTAGGGCCTTTTTGCAGAGAAGGGTTTTTTAAAGCGCGTGGACTTTAAGAGTCCGTTTATAGGGAGCGTTTCTGTGCCTCTGATTGGCTATGGGCCCTTTTCAGAGAAGAGGTAAGCTCTGTGGACTTTAGGGGTCCGTTTATAGAGAGCGTTTGTGTGCCTCTGATTGGCTTCGGGCCCTTTTCAGAGAAGAGGTAAGCTCTGTGGACTTTAGGGGTCCGTTTATAGAGAGCGTTTGTGTGCCTCTGATTGGCTTCGGGCCCTTTTCAGAGAAGAGGTAAGCTCTGTGGACTTTAGGGGTCCGTTTATAGAGAGCGTTTGTGTGCCTCTGATTGGCTTCGGGCCCTTTTCAGAGAAGAGGTAAGCTCTGTGGACTTTAGGGGTCCGTTTATAGAGAGCGTTTGTGTGCCGCTGATTGGCTTCGGGCCCTTTTCAGAGAAGACTTCAGCTCTGTGGACTTTAGGGGTCTGTTTATAGAGAACGTTTATGTGAATCTGTTGGGTTTAGGGCCTTAGAGAAGAGTTAAGCTCTGTGGACCTTGGGGGTCTAGCGAAGTAAACTTTGAGGAAAAGTATAAGTAGAGGCATGTGTACGTGATGAGAGGTGGCTGTATGCATAACAGCGTGGTTATTAATTATTATTTTCAGATCCAGCCGCCTGACCCGATGATGGCCATTCAGAATAGATTGGCGAAACTTGAGGAGGAGAAAAACCACCAATCCGCGGATGTAATCCTGACCCGCATCAGGATTCTGCTCAACAAGACGGATGCCACATTTAATAAAGACGAAGCTTTTGATTTGTTGATTGAATTGAAAGCGGCAGCAGCCACAGAGAAACATAAGGACCTCCCACACTACCAAGCAGTGTTTATGGCGATGAGGCAAAAGGTGGCAGTACCGGCGAGTCAGTTCAGAAAAATACCTAGCTGCTCTCCTGGGAGATAAACACCAAGAGAAGGTACTAGATATCTTGTCCAAGGTGGATAAGGGCCTAAAGCTGGATGGAGAGTTAGCGGGGCGTCACAGTCGACAACAAGAACCCAGGCAGAGCGGGTCGTCGAAGAGGAGCATGCGTTGCTTTTATTGTGACGCAGTAGGCCATCTACAGAATAGATGTTTCAAAAGGAAACGGGATTTAGATCGTGCGGGACACGATCCCGACGAACCCGAAGACAGAAAGCCGCGTCGACACGATCGCAGGGCGTGAGTGGAAATCTCGTCATAAGACGTGTATTGAGTAATTAACTATTTATTTTTTGTTATATTTTGGCTTGTTTGGACGCTACCAGATGTATTGAATTTAATTAAAAAAGAAAGAAAGTTAATTGTCGTAATCGAATTGAAATAATTTCGTTTTTTCCCTGGATCTCGGTTGGGAACAGCAACCCGCACGGACATATCGTCTCATCGAATGTCACGTGTTCGTTCCGTTCGCGGACGTTGGGGATGCTGTCTCCTGACTGGGGCTCTAGCCTTAACCCGTGTGTTTAAAAACCAGTTTTATTGGGTCTTGTTCCTTTCATGTGGGTGAAATCTTGTCTTGGCTTGTTTTTTTTGTTTTTTTTTTGTTTAGAAGCCCCGTAAAAGAAAGAAGTTATACAACGTTTACAATACCCCTTCATGGGAGACACAAGCTGTTTTTCACCCTGTTCATGATCAGAAGGAAAACGAAACAAGGCGTGTTAGATGGGTTAGGGCAAACGGGAGCCCCAGTCAGGAGACAGTGTTTTCGCGAACACACATTCACGAGGTGCTTGACAATCATCAACCACCTTTGCTCGAGGTTTTGGGTTTCCGGGATCCCGATCAGTTTTTAGCGGGGGAGATTCACCGGCATCCCGAAGTATGGTCGGAAATCCTTAAGGGACATCAATACAAAGACATGATCCTTGATTGGCTGCGCAACGGCGTAGACGTGACGGATTTTTCCACACGATTTAAGGGAGTGTTCAGAGGCACACATTATGACACCGTGTTCCCTCCACCAACCGTGCTCAAAAACCTGCAAAATTGCAAGATATTCACCATGTTCATCACAAATACCTTGGGGGAAAGAATAAAAGCCGGAGCAGTTGGAGTGTGGGGAAGGGTTGGAGAAACAGAACCGCCGCATCTGGTGCTTCCCTCTCACAGTAGAACCCACAAAACCCAGGCTATGTTTAGACGCGCGGTTTCTAAATATGTGGATGAAGGATTGCCCGTTTAGTTTGGATCGTTTAACGGACATCAAATCCTACGTATATAAGGGATCGTTTATGACAAAATGTGACGACAAATCGGGCTATGACCACGTGCTGTTAAGTGAGTCGTCCCAGCAATATTTTGGTTTTTGAATGGGCAGGCTGGTGGCTAGTGTCCAAAACCCTCCCATTAGGGTGGAAAGAATCAGCTTTCATCTACCAGACCCTGGGTGCGGCGGTCGCTAGTTTCTTCCGAAACATTGGTATTCCATGCTCCATTTATATAGATGATAGATTAACAGGAGAGCTCATAACACACTCAGGTCCATGGTCGGTCCCAGTGGAACAACGCACACAGCAGTTCAGCCTACGCGCTTCCCAGCAGCTATTTATTTGGTATGCGACGTCCTAGTCAGCTTGGGATATTTTCTCGGCTTTTCCAAGTGCGTATTAACACCCGTAAAACAGCTGGAATATTTGGAATTACTTTGAGAGTTGTTTTTGACTCTTGGAGTTTTATGCTTCACGCATTACGATTGCTCATTTCTAATGTTAAGAAACTTTCGCTCTTTTCAGCCAACACAAGATGATGAAGTTATAGTGAGTATGACAAGATATAAACCCATCCGTGATTTCGTCGTGTGAAATTATTTATAGTTCGGTATGGACTGTAAAGCGTTATACAAGGAATTTTTCTATATTTACAATTGAAGAGATAATGTTGTTTTAATTGTTTTGATAAAAATGATATATTTTTTAAACATTGGAGGTTGTCCACGAGTGCTGAAACCTCCAGTCAAAGAGAGTAGTAACAAGCGCATCAAGAAAAGAATCAACAAAGACGAGGAAGTTATTCCAAAAAGACGATGATACAGAAGACTCCACTGAGAAAAACACCAAAGTAAGATTGATGTGATGTGTGAATTTGTGATGCTACAATAGTTTTTCCAGGTTTTAAGGAACCGCATAACTTCCGATATTAATTTTTTTAAATCTACTTATTAAAAGGGATGCAGCAAAACTTAAACCTGACGTCTGGGTGGTGTCACAATTGAAGATGTGGAACAAATTGCCACACAACATCGACGGTATGAGAATCTACAGGGTAAAGTTTGACCAAAACGCTAAATGGCTTCAACCAAAGACGGAAGACAATGGGGAAATTATATTACCTCGAGACGTTCAGGTTTTTTCTGGAAAGCGTATCTGAAGACTTGCAAAGGGTCATACCGTTGTGTAAATGAGAACTGTGGATACAAGCGCCAGTTTAAAGAGGTGAATAGAGTGCAGTTCGAAAAAGAGGCTTGCAGATGAGATGCAGTTGCGGGAGCACTGCTGAATATATCCCTTGTCAAACGAAGAAAATTTCAGTTTCCTGAAGGACAAGACAAGGTTACCGTGTACCATTATGGTTCGCATACTTGTGTCGCCATTAAGCGTCCTAGTTCAACAACAGTGGAAACGGAATTCAAGCAAAACAAAGTGTGTAAAACCAGGAAGACTATGTCAACGATAAGATTATTGATGCCATAGAAACGGAGCAATCTCTGGAAGATATTGAAGACTTGCAGACAGCTTGATGGATAACAAAGTGCTCTACCGAATGAAAAATGCAGCAGCAAAGGAGCTTGATCCAGTTGGTCACAGTTACGACGCTGTAATGCAGTACAAGCTTAAGGTGGATAAAGTACTCAAAGATCCATTCTTGATCTACAAAGTAGACTGTGAAAAATGTTTTTTTTTTCAAAACCAGCAAAGAACAACTTTCACTGGCAGTGCAGATGGATAGAAGGAGATGGTCATCTCAAGGTAGAAGCATGCCATGTTGATGGAAAGCACAATCGTGTAACTGGCTATATCACAATCTCCCTTGTAGTGTACATCCAAATATAAGGGAAATGACCAAAATTTGCCACCATGGAGTGCCCAACAGAGAGTAAGTCCAGTATCAGCATGTTTTGGACCTGCCTTAATGATGCAATAAGCCAATACGTTGGTGACGAAACTTACACCGTCAAGCCACACCTCTATGTTTTTGATGAAGGCGGAGGATTTTGGTCAGCTTTAGAAGAAACGCTTGGACCAGATGAAGTCAGTAGAGCCGTTAGTTGTGAGCTCCATTGGGGATTTACAGTAAATCGCAATGCTAAGAAGCTAATTGGAGAAGACGTGCAAGAGGAGTATCGCTTTCTTTGCAGTTCAGTCTTAAAGGCATCCACAATTAACATGTATGAGAAAGCAAAAGCAAGCTAGAAAATTTTATTGACAAGCACCCGTTCTTGAAAAACTGGTGGAAATGGTGGGATATCCGTAGATCCCATGTTTTCCGTTCATTCAAACCAGGCTTTAATGTACCAAAGAGCAATCTGACTGAAGTTCATCACTCACGATGGCATCATATTGGAGCAGAAAACTTAACTCTCATCCAAGCTTGCCGCGAAGATGTTGCCGAGAGCGTGAAGATTAAGAGAAGACTTGAAGGGTACCGAAGTGGTATGTACCGAGGAGGCCACGGCCCCATCTACTCAAGACCTGCAAAGAAGAAGACATCTGGAGCAGAAGAAAACAAGCCTTGTCTTTCTGTGAAGAGCTAGATGATTGTGTAGCAAACTTTGAAGAACTCGAACCACGCAAGCAAGAGCGCTATGTTAACGAAACATCATCCCACCGTCATGACCCTTGCAAGAAAAGAGAATCAATTAAAACTGCATGTGCTACTTCCACTTCAACTGAGACATCGAATCAAGAGAAACAAGCAGTCCCACGAAAGTCGAAGGGATCCAATCAAGAGAAACGACCAGCCCCACGAAGAAATTCAAGGAGCAATAAAGTTCCAGCGTTCCCTCCAAATAACAAAATCTTGCAAAAGTTCCTTCACTGTTGCAGATATCCAAACAATGGACCATCATTGCCAAGAAATAACATTATTGCATACAGCAGGTAATGTTTTACAAAGTAACAATGACCAACATTCCACAGTGTGATGGATGTAAATACTGCACTAGTCGGGATATGTGTAGCCATATCGTATGGGTAATGCTGTACGTATACAAAATGTCAGAAACCAGTGATCTCCTTCATCAGCGTGCGTTTCTGGAATCTGAGCTGGAAGCCATTATGGAAAAGTTGGATTGCACGATTGCTGCTGCACCTGCCAAGGCTACAAATCGCGAGGAACAGTCGTGGAGTATTAGCCAAGTGCCTTCTAGGATAAAACCCCCTACTTGTTCCAATGCAAAGTGCTCAAGGGAAATTTGGAAGAGACGAAATCTCGGTGCAAGTGACAGCCCAAATGGACCCCACCACACAAGAATGACAAGGGTGAAGAGTTCACAGTTGACAGAAAGTATCACTTCTGTTTGAAATGGGCTTGCCTAAATGGAACACCATACAAAAGCAAACTGGTTAACTCCACCTACTGAAATTACACTACAGAAGGAAGTTGGAGCAAGGCTAACAAGTGAAGACTACCAAGCCATCTGCTCGGAACAGCTGCCAGTAAAGTGGCTATCCTATGGTGATTGAAATGTTTGGAAAAAAAGTTTATTTAGTTGAGTTGACGATTTTAGTAAGTCGTTGTAAGTCGTTCGCGTTATCATTCAGTTAAAGTGCTACTTGGACGAAAATCGATTGAAATTTAATTTAGCTGAAACTTCACTGAAATAATCTCAAAGAGCCATACAATTACTGGTTTTAATGTGTTTTCTCTCAAAATTCCTATGGGAAGTATTCATTTTTATGAATCTTTGGAAGTGTCAGTGAGGTCATCTACTCAACCCTAACAATCAAAACAGCTTCGCTCCATACATTTCTTTGTGTTTAGTTTCTTGAATTATTTTATTTCATATGAAGCTAAAAGTTTGGGTGAAGGAGTTTTCTTACATTATTTGTGCTTAGGATTGATTGTCTGACTAGTTGTCTTCAATGCAGAGCTGTTATCTGAACAAAACATTGAGATATTTTGACTCACAAAATACAAAGAAATGTATGGAGCTGAATGTTGGGTTGAGTAGATGACGTCCACTGACTCCTCTAAAGATTCATGAAAATATAGTACTTCCCTCTGGAATATTGAAAAAATATTTTAACTAGTTAGAAGAATTATTCAATGAAGTTTCAGCTAAATTAATTTCGATCGATTTTTCGTCCAAGTAGCACTTTAACACAACAGGTGATGTTTTATAAAGTAACAATGACCAACATTCCACAGTGTGATGCTAATCAGGATATACTATTTATATCCATGTCGTTTGCCATGGGTAATGCTGTATACAATCATGCACAATGTCAGAAAGCAGTGATCTCCTTCACAGCATATGTAATTGTATTATACAGCGTGCATTTGTCGAATCTGAGCTTGTTTTGACGACTTTTTGTGAATAAACACAGTTGGGTTTATAATTTTTTTGTCATTATTAATAGTACATTTATTCGTTCTTACCTCATATATCGTCCTTGTAAAATAAATAAAACAGCGTGCTTCTGCATGAAACAAATAAACTCCCCCTGATAGTCGTTTAGAATCAGCGTCGGACTGGACACTACATAAGACAACAGGTGTTTGTGGGGGGAGGGGGGGAGGGGGGTTAATTTTGGGTAGTGTTTTGGGCTTCCTGTGTTGAGAATTCAAGATGGCGAACCTTGGTTCGAAAGACGAACGTTTTTGAGCAATTAATGTCAACTTGTTTGAGTTGTTTCCGAGAAGTTCTTTTCAGTGTCTTCAATAAATCAATCTTCAAACTGGTAAGGCTTATTTTTCTGTGAAAACTTGATCCGCTAAAGTACTTTATTTAGGTTTAGTTTGAGACTTGAAACTTTACGGCTTTAGCTACTTTATGATAAACATTTCACTGATAAATAATAGTAGGATAGAGAAATTATGATTTATAATTCATTGATAAAGGAATCAATAAGTGTATGTGATAATTCTTTGTGACTCGAAATTGACTCGAAATTGACTCGTGACTCCGTGTTTTGACTCGGGCTCGAACTTGACTCGTTCTGTGATATAACTCCCCCCCGGGAATATACAAATGCCACATATGCTATCAAAATTAATCAGCATAGTTTAAGCTGTCATGCTGGTTCAATATGATTAAAGTGCTACTTGGACGATCGAAATTTAATTTAGCTGAAACTTCATTGAATAATTCTTCAAGGGTCTAATAATAACTAGTTAAAATCTTTTTTCGATATACCAGAGTGAAGCACCATATTTTTCATGAATCTTTAGAGGTGTCAGTGACGTCATCTACTCACCCAACATTCAGCTCCATACATTTCTTTGTATTTTGTGAGTCAAAATATCTCAATGTTTTGTTCAGATAACAGCTCTGCATTGAAGGCAACTGGTCAGACAATCAATTCTAAGCACCAATAATGTAAGAAAACTCCTTCACCCAAACTTTTAGCTTCATAGAAATAAAATAATTCAAGAAACTAAACACAAAGAAATGTATGGAGCGAAGCTGTGTTGATTGTTAGGGTTGAGTAGATGACCTCACTGACACTTCTAAAGATTCATAAAAATGTATACTACTCCCATAGGAATTTTGAGAAAACACATTAACCAGTAATAAATTGTATGGCTCTTTGAGATTATTTCAGTGAAGTTTCAGCTAAATTATATTTCGATCGATTTTTCGTCCAGTAGCACTTTAACATAATAATGATAGGGGAGTGATTGCAAGTTAGTCTGACTAGTAAATAAAACTACCTTTATTTAATCCATACTCAAATTACTACAAAGCACAAAAGAATGGTCTCTTCTTTATACATGTTTATAGGTACACAAGATAAGAAAAGGCTAAGTATGCCATGCCTACATACATTGTAGTATGGTGTATGTACAAGTTATCATACACTGAATGAACATAAATATACCAGTTGTTCCCCCCGGTACCATATATAAGCTATAGTATAGGTTTTACACCACACATTATTATTTCTCTGATTGGGCCATGTCGTAAGCCTAATGCACCAGGGTGTGGTAGGGTAAGGAGTAAGGTTTTAGAGCCCCTGACTGAATGGTATCATTTTTTTAAATTAAATGCTGAAACAAGTTCTGATCTTTGATATATTGTGGGGTAACTTTTCCTCAACCCTCTCACCATAATTAAGGGTGGGGGTCGGGTCCCAGGGGGGTACTCAGGGGTATCAGTGACGGGGAGGTGGGGGGGGGGGTGGCGAATGAGGCCAAACTTTTTAACCCAAAAAAGTCCATTATGCAAAAACAAGACCCCCAAAAAGTCCAACGGCCCAAATCCAATTTTCTCCTCATAAAATCGAGAACGGTAGGTATCATTTTTATCAACCCCCAAAAAAGTCCTTGCCAAAATCTTTATATCAAAAAAAAGGCCACCAGAAAATTGATAACCCAAAAAAAAGTCCCAAGCTGCGAATTTCAAACCCCAAAAAGGTCTTCGCACCTCCCCGTCACTGATACCCCTGAGTACCCCCCCCCCCCCCCCCCCCTGGAGGTCGGGTGGAGGTTTCAAATGCAACAATTTGTCAATTTTCATACCCTGTTTAATACTAGCTCATCAACTGGCTGTTTCAGTGTACATTGCCAACATTATTTGTTACATTGTAAGTTGTTCCAGCGCTGTGAGGGTGGCAAGCTCCCGGGTGTACTAAGTACCCCACCCGTTACCCTGCCCATGGGTTTTAGTTATTGAAAAAAACTACTACTACAGATAAATAGCACAAATAGCTGTTTCTGAAACAAACCTGGAATACAGACTGTAGGTGAATGTCAATTTAGCTTTGGTTTGATAAAGCCAATGCAAACCTAGACAGAGTTAGTAGCAAATAATAAAGTCAACAACAACAACAGTAGCTCGGGCGGATATTTCAATCTTCATTGCAAAAATATATAACACAACTAGAAGCATTAAAAAAACTGAATCGAAGCCTTGGGCTTAGCTAAATCAGTAAATGAAGATTGAAGTGCAAACATACCCGACGTCTTTCTCTCTTTATAAACGCTGAACGATCATTAGATAAATCTTTGGAAGTGCTCCCTATTTGAGCGGTTTTTGTTCGTCTTTAAAAATCGAACCCACACCAATCGGCCATGATCAATGTTTTTCAATACAAAAAATAATCAATTTTTTGTCTTCAGCTTCTTTCAGAAACAAATCGAGGTCTCTTCGCTTCCAGAAACTGTGCAAAAAGTTGGCATTTAGAGCAGAGAAAACGAATAAAGAAGGAGATAACAACTCACAACACTGAACAAACATCGTGTCCCCGCGAAAGTGACTCCCTGTTGTGACGTCATTCCGACCTATTTCCGAGTGCATCCCGGACTTTCCCGATTGCTGAACGGGAACTTTAGCCTTAATTTTTCGTACTTTAAAAAACGTTTTTGAGAAAAATCAACAACGAAGTGATATTTAGCACACTTTCAACTGTTTATTCCGTTTGCTTTCAAAATATTTATTTTTCGGTTGAAGTCCCCTTTAAGCACAATAAAATCCAAGCAATATTGACGCGGAGCGAGCGAGTTAAAAAAAATACGGCAAACCGGTCATTCATTATGCGGGAACCACAAAAGGTGACTCGATGGGGTTTTTGAGTCACGATACCTCTCCACTTTAAGCCGCTTTCACACTACTGGAAACAATCTCAAAGTAAAGCGACTGTTACAGCTGTGCTTGTGAAAGATGAAAGTTTGAGATGAGGTAAGTTTTATTGGACATCGGGGTTACCATAGCAACGTGGTGACGCCATCACCCTTTTTAGTTAAAGCGTAGTTTCTTGCCTTCGAGGCAACTTGGGGTAAACCCTTCTCAGTATGTATTGCTGACATGATTGCCTTAAGATCGGCGAAGTCTAAAGAAATTCTAAGAGAGCGTTTTCGAGAAATTTTAAGATGATTTTTTTAGGTACAAAAATACAGCCAAAACAAAACAATTGAACATCAGTTTGTCACTATCACACTTATGGGCTTGCCTGTGTGTCTGCCCATTAAATTATGGGTAACGTTTGTTTTATTAATCCAATCAGCAATCAATTTTTTAAATTATTCTTGTTTTGAATATTGAAATGTTCGTTTGCAATTTTCAAAGTTCAAAACGAAAAATCAAATCAATTTTCAAATAACAAAGTCAATAATGGACGCGTGACCTGGTTGACTGTAAATATATTATGATTCTGATGGCTAATTGCTTTCTTTTTTCAGATCTAACTGCAATGTCAGCCCAAGCAATAGTAATGGTTTGGATGGAAAAGGAAACTGTAAGTGACTTCCGATTGGAAAGTCTGAAAAAAAAGATGCTATTGCTTCAACTCTTCTGAAAGATAAGAAGGTTGTAATAGAAGAATCCATTCCACTTTCCAAGGTGGCCAAAAGTGATGTAAATGTAAATGTACATTAGTTAAGTAAATCCTGTCCTGCAGTTAGATATATGCTTGTACTGTACATTTAACTGGATCAAGTTGTGATTCTAACAAATTCATTACAAAAAATACAGGTTTGTGTACTATTGCTTTATTTTGTTTACACAACGAACAATAATATAATCACTATTCTGTATATGTTATACCTAGCTTGTATACCATTTCATACATGGATGTTTCCAAAAGTGCTAATTTGGATTTGCAGTTTTTCCATACATGGGTATTTGAGAAACCCAAGTTTGGATTTACAGTTTTCCATATATGGGTATTTGAGAAACCCAAGTTTGGATTTTGCAGTTTTCCATATATGGGTAGTTTGGATTTACAGTTTTCCATATATGAGTAGAGGTTAGCCAGCCCTGAGTTTCTTCAAATATATCAAACCATTACTGTGGAATTTTGATTAACCCAATTTGGTTGTTTGTAACAATCCAAGTCTGGAAAATTGCACTTTTTCCAAACTTGGAATTTTATCAAAAACCAACAATTTTCCAGTTTAAATTCATGAAATCAGTTTGGATTTTTGTTATTTTTTCGCGTGAATA